>NDXB01000028.1:39869-141501 GCA_002631895.1 Agapornis roseicollis
TTGGATATGAAAATTCTTTCCTGTTAGGGTGATGAGGCACTGGAATGGGTTGCCCAAGGAACTTGTGAATTCTCCATGCCTGACAGTGTTCAAGGCCAGGTTGGATGAAGCCTTGGATGGCATGGTTTAGTGTGAGGTGTCCCTGCTTATGGCAGGGGAATTGGAACTGGATGATCTTAAGGTCCTTTCCAACCCTAACTCTTCTATGATTCTAAGATGCATGTGCTTTCTTCTGGAAATGCACTTTGACCCAGCCCAGGGCAAAGATGATAAAAGCTGATTCTAGGGAATGTCCTAGAAAAGGATGAAAGTCAAACATTGTGTAACAAAAAAAAGTTGAATCAGCTGAGGAATTAAGACTGAAATGACAAAAATACAAATTTAAGGTTAAGTCATTCACTTTGCCTGGTTTCTGATTGTAAGAGCAAACAAAGGGGGATCAGAGGGTTATTGCTGGCTTAGTATTAGAGATCGACCTGTGTGTTCTGGTTTTATGTAGCGCTCTGCTCCTCTTATGGAGCNCTGGTTTCTCATGTTGCACTGATTGTAAGAGCAAACAAAGGGGGATCAGAGGGTTATTGCTGGCTTAGTATTAGAGATCGACCTGTGTGTTGTGGTTTTATGTAGCGCTCTGCTCCTCTTATGGAGCATTTACATACATTAGAAAATTTAGTCTCTTCAGATGTGCCCAAAACTTCAACAGTCATCCCACAGACCCCTAGAACTAGAGTGCAGTTGTGGTGGTTGGGGTTTTCTTAAATACTTCCAGTCTTAATTTTTGAAGACCTCTCATGACAAGTCTCTGCTTCAAAGTTCTAATGGGAAAAAGCAATTCAGAGTTCTTGTTCATAAAAGGCTGCACCTTGTTTCCAGTGTGAAATTTCATAATCTGCTCCTTAAAAAAAAACCTGTAAAAAAATCAACGTTAGGACAGGAGAGGTCTCGTGAGCCAGCTCCTCTTAGCACTGGTAAGAGAAGATTGATCACACAGGGAGAAAGTACCAAGCCATGTGAGAATATGGTGTGGAGGGGTAGGGGCTCTACATGGGGAGGTAAAGAGGTATTTTGGGGTGAAGTGGACCTGTTTCTTGTGGACAGGCTGTCTGACTACAGACATTTTGTGAGCAATTGAGAGACCTTGGTGTAAGGCAGCCTGCCTGAGAACAGAAACAGAGTCGAGATAAACTGAAGGCCATGGATTAGGGAGTAAAAGAAACACTGGCCGTAAGAACTCAGAGGCAGGCAGAGGAGAGGGGGAGCTGAGAAGTTCTGGGGCTCTTGTTCCCAGGACAGTGTTATCCAATCCTAGCATTGTTAAGGGTTAAGGTGCCCAATCAACAATTGCCAAATCACTGTAGCTGTGCTAAGAATCTCTATATAACGTTGACACTTTGTCTAATAAATTGGCATTTGCTTGATCACATTGATCGTCTCAGCATTGTCCGTGACTCCCGCATCAACAGTTTCTCTCCAGCCATCAGTAGTAGCAGCAAGCTTTCAGATTAACTCCACTGCACAAAGCTGTTGCTGGGATGGATGCTCAGGTTTAAGCAATGACTGAACTGTTTCCCCAAAAGCCCCGATGGCAGTTTTGTATTTCAGTTGTTTGGCACTTTGAAGTCTGCACCTACAGCTGGCATGGATTATTTCAGTGTTTAACAAGTTGGGTTGTCTTGCAACCTTTTCCCCAGCCCATTCACTGTTTAAAGGTTAATTCTTCTGCCTCTGATGCAGTATGCTGAGCAATCTCGTGGAAGAAGCAGTTTTGGCAAGAGGTGTCATGTTGAGCAACACACACTTACAGGCCAGGCTCTAAGATAGGAAGCAGATATTCATTCTGTCCAACCTGCAGCAGCAATAAGAGCCTGTGGTGGAGGGTGGGACACCTGAGGGGGGGGGAACCACCTTGTCAGCCACAAAACGGGTGCCAAAAACTCTAGTATGTGAAGGTGTGCAAATCCTCTGGATCCTTGTGCTTGCTTGTGCTGAAATCCAGAAGGATCTTCATGGCTTGTGTGGTGCCTGGTCTTGCACTTTGTGTAGGAAGGAGGGAGAGGGGAGGCTAGTGCTTGGCACAGCAAACAAGTGTGCTGCTTTTCTGTGGGCAAGTGAAGCTCTGGTTTCCTATGTGAGCTTTTAGGACCACAAATTGCTGTGCACTACCTGTGCTCTTTGTACTGCTGTCTCAGAAAGGTGGTAACTTCTCCTGTGTTTGCTTCAGTTTGGTTCCCAAACGTTCATGTCTCCTTCACAGCATAGAACCTGTCAAGATTATTTACCATGAGGGACAATGAGATTTTGAGCAAGTAATTGAGATTTAAAGCTCCAGTTACAAGAACAAATAAACTAGAGCTGCTTCCTAAGCTTGTGTTTTAATTGGAAAAAGTGATTTCAGTATATCCTTTCCAAAGTCCTTGCCCTGTCTCTTGGGCTTGATAGCCAGTGACCTAGTTTTCATGGAATGATCTCGTAGCAGTGCAGTTCCTCACCCAGCTGCACTTGGATGGGTATGCTGATGGTGCCTGAGTTTGATTGCTCTGCTATTCAAAGCTTCCTTGGGTAGAAATACAGGTTTATGTTTACTTGGCAGCTTTTCTCCTTGCTACTTATTCTAGTTAAATTGTATGGAGTCTTGTCTGTTCACTGGTGTGCTGTCAGTTGTGCATGTTGCTGAACACAATGCCTTTGGGGGTGGTAGTGAATACAAGTGACGCTTTAATAAGGGTCCCTGGAGACATGGCTTTAGTACAAAGCTGCCCCCATTTCCCAAGAATTGTCAGTTTAGGGTGTATTAGTCACACATCCCTGCTTTGAAACAGCTATTTTTAATGCTCCTGTTGTGTGAAGCCCTGTTAGGTTTTGCCATTTTTGCTGATGGTGTCCACTTTTTAGTTGCTCAGGTGGCAGAAGTGGGGCTAGAAAACTCAGTCAGCATTAGCTAGCTTATCTCCTTGCCACCAGTGGATTTAAGCAGATCAAGGCATTCATAGGGATCATGTGTAGGTGCAAACCACAGCTAGCTGTAAAGACCAAGGCAGATCATACACACCTAGGCTGTCTTTTTCTCCCAGGCATCAGTCATCCATGCCCTTGCCCCCAGCCAGTCTCTGCCACCCTGTTGACAAATGTGTTCTCTGATGCCATGGCCAGGGACAGGTCTTTGCCAAGTGAACAACCTGGCCCTGCTGGCACACTGCAGTGTCAGGCCCTTTTCTCCACTGGCCTTGATGCCCCTCTGCAGCACTGTCTCAGGGCTGTGGGACTGTCAGACCAGGATGCTAGTGTACCCCTCTGTGCAAGCTGAGGCAGCACATGAGGAGGAGCTGGTAGCTGTTAGCTTCTCCCAGAGGCCTCAGGGAAAGAAGTGAGTTGGCTAGCACACCCCAGCACAGAGGGCTGTGGGGCAGAAAAGCAGGGCTGCTGAAGCACAGTGCAGGGAGCTGAGGCTCAGCTGCCAGCAGGATTTGGTGCTGCTTCTCTGCTGGAGCCTCGTGTCTGGCTACCCTTGGGCTGTTGCTCTCTCCTGTTTCATGGTTTATGTGAGTCTGAGCAGTGGCTAGTCAACTCCGAACACCTTGGAGGAGGAGGTGGGGGCAAACTGGTGTGTCTGCTTGCTATAAGCTTGACAGAGAGCAGGCTGGGCTATGCTAGGAGCTGACATTACCTCGGGCCTGCTTCTGGGCTTATGGAGCTACTTTATCTGTCATGTTTGCCATGACAAATGGGGTTTCTTCAGGATTAATTAAGGATCATAACTGTGACCTAGTTACCAGACTTGCACTATTGTTCCTGGAGGTCTCTGAGCCACCAGGCTGTTAGAGAGAGCTTCTTACCCATGTCTACTCTGGTTACTGGCTCCTTATCTTCCTCTGGGACTGACTCTGAGCCCCAGGCAGGATCACGTTACAGTAATTTCTCTAATAGATTCTTGCTTTACCCCTGTGTTGGTAGCTCACTGCTTCCTGCTTGCAGCCCACCAGTAGCTGTAGGGATTAGATATGCTGGCATACATCTTCCACAGTATTCTTTCCTGCTTGGGAGAAGGGGCTGGAGGTCAGGAGAGATCAACTGCAAAATTAGAGAGGATGGTGCTAGAGACATGGAGACATCTTGAGATAGTCCAGTTCTGTGCCTCCATGCCTTAAACCATACTGATGCTGAGGGGCTATCCCAGGATACTTCTCTTGGCTAATCAAATCCTTCTTATTTCCAATTTCTGCTTTATTGTATCAAGCCTTTAGGAATTCTCCCCATAAAGGAGCAGAAATGACTAGAGCTTGAGAAGTAAATTGAGTTCAAGCTCTTCTAACCCTGTTCTTTCCTGACACATTTTCAGGTAGAGCACTGTTCCAGCAGGGAATGACTCCATGTTTATTCCTGTGGTCTGCAGACCTGCTACAATCAGATCCTTCCTTCGGCTGGGGAGGGGCTGCACAACAGGGATCATGGTGGGGACTTGTCCCCTTCCTATCTTCCTTTTCTCTCCTTCCTTCCCTTTGCTGCTTGTTTGATGAGAGCTTGCCTTGCCTGGTGGATTGAATGTCACACAGCTGGGCCATTGCACCAGCTTGCAGCATTGTGCACGTGGCATGTTTACTGCTCACATGAGGAGGGTTTGTGTTCCCTAAGCTCCCCTTGGTCCTCCATGGAAGTGGTCTTTAACTAGCCTGTTGTTCTGCTCAGCATCTGATCATGTCCCCAGTGGGATCCCAGCAGCTCCCGCTGATTTCAGACAAGGAAGAGCATAAAGGAGGCTGTTGAGTGTGACTCCTGAAAAAGAGTTCTTTACTGTCCTCAGAAGCATGTGCAGTGGGGGAACTGCTTGGCTTTTCTTTGCCTCAGAAAACATCTCTCGTGTTCCAGTGACCTGCTTATTATGTAGGTCATCATCAGCTGGAAAGGAAAAACAATTTCAAAAGTAGGAGAAACCTAGCAGGGGTACTCCACCAAGCAGCTCCTTCTGGAAAAGCAGGGGAAGCTGCCCTGGGGGAGGCGGCAGGCAGTGTGGCCTTTCCTCTTTCATCCACCCTAGCCAGAGCTGTTGGAGAGGGGAAACTCTGCAGCTGGGGAGATGTGTGATATCCTGAAAGCAAGCAGATCAGTGTGCCCCTTAAAGGAGGAACAGTGCATTAAGGCAGACAATAGGAACTTGAGTGGTCAGGGGTTGTTTGTTCTTTAATGACTTTCTTGGGCTTGGTTTTTGGAAGTAGAAGGTTGTTTCTGCTGGTCTTACCTTGGTTGTGTGTCTGCACATTGGAGACCTGTGCCATGTGTGCTGGAGAGGAGCAGTCCCTGTTGGGAGACAAGACTGTCCATCCAGGGGTAGAAAGGAGACACAGAAAAGCAAATGCCTCTGGATGCCAAAAGTAAAACTGGGACTTAAACCGAAATTCATCTCACTGGTGTGCCAGTGCCATTACCCTTGGGCTGTTCCACTTTGCTCACTGCAGAGCTGATACCTTGTGATACCTGCTGACAAAAGAGAAAGCCTTTAGTGTAAACTCCTGGCTGGAACCTAAGCAAGGGACAGATTGCCTTGTGAAGAAGAGGTTGGGTGAAGTCCAACGTCACTCATAATTGTCTCTCATGCAATAACTTTTATTATCCTTCACTATACTCACTTCTCTCCCAAATCTCCTAAATATCAGCTGGGACACAGGCACCCTGTGTCCTGGCTACTTCCCACTTAGGGTTGTGTGTGTGTGTTTGCTGGCCAGGCAGGAAGAGAGCTGCAGCTTCTCCTTTGCACATGGTTTGCCTCTTTACCTGCTCACTGAGGGGTTTCTCTTTCCTTTGAAAACATGCAAAAATGTTAGTTTTGAGGTGAGGCAACACGATCTTGTAATTGTTACCTTATAAAATGAGGTTATATAATATATATATTATATATATATAATATGCTGTGGTTTTAGTGATGAGAAGGTGTGTGGGGAGGTGTGTTGTGCAGTTAGCAGAGGGCTCTCACCTCCTATGCCTTGCTGTTTGTCAGGTCCCCTCCCTAGGTCCCCATCACAGCTACTTTGCTGCTCACTGGAGCAGGGCTGGTGAATATCCTCTTGCTGGGCATTTGTGCTTTTCTGGCATTCACCCATGCTAAGGCTGAGTGTCTGAAGCTGCTCCAGTTCCAGGAGGCTTCTGGCACAGCCTCTTGTGCTTGAAGGTACAACTGGCCTTTTCCCAGAATGCAGGTTCTTGCAGAGCTGCTTGCTTTGTGCTCATCTCCTGCAGCCTTTGCTCATCACTCTATATCAGCATCTGCTGTGCTGGCTAGATAAAGTACAACTGTCTGTGATGCGACTGTCTGCCCTCTTCAGCATCTTGATCTTGGTGGTTTCTGTTTCATATATGAAGATTTGTCTGCGGATCCCAGTTCTCCTGCTGTCTAACCCCAGGGGAGGCAGTCCTTGCCTCATCACACCACAGCAGTCCAGAGAGAAGTCAATGCAGGAAGCAGTACAGCAATGACACTTCGAACAGAATGGCACTTTTTCACTTACAATAAAAAGATATCTCCTATGCTTTGTGCACCCACAGGGAGCAGTGTATTAGGAAAGCAGACATGTATCTTAGCTGGAGGCAGTGCCATGCGATCTGCCAGTATACCACAGACAGCTTTGAAGTCTTATTCAAGGTATAGGATGAGGGTAAGTTCCTAGGATAAGATTTTCTGTTTTAGACAGGGGACAGTGCCCTGAGGCTGGGATTGACATGTTGTCTTGGTGGATCCTTGCACAATGAGGCTGCTGCGTGCTGCAGACAGCAGAGTGCTGCAGCTGTCATGTCCTTGTGGTGAGAAGGTCTAGGATAGCTTGGAGGAAGGCTTTGATTAGAAGCTGTCTCATAAGTGTGTGGTTATTGAATGAGTTGCTCCTTCAGTGTGTATGAGCCATCTGCATGTACGTGCCAAGTGCGTGTGTTCTGGGCATGCGTGCAGTTGGTCATCCAAGTTTTTCCTCATCAAGCTTTTTCTAATTTCTCCCTTCATGGAGCAATTCTCCAGCAATTTTAAACACAGCAGCAGGGGTGAGTCAGGCACGTCTTGTCAAGGCTGCCCTATTTTTTATCTCTTTGATATTATTATAGATCCAATCCACTGTGTCACAGGGCACAGTGCTGTTCCCAGCACGATTGGTGGCAAGAAATAGTTACCCAGGAGTGGTATGTATTGTGTGGTAGCTGGGGAGAACTTCCTGTTCCCAGTATCTCCAGCCTGTCTGGGGCTTGCTGCCTTGAAATTGTGGAACTTAATTAAAGGATGATTAGGCTGTGGAAATACCATTTTAGCCACTGATTAATTGAGTTTACTTAGGTTTGTCTCATTGTCTTCAGAAGTTGGTGAGGCCGTAAATTTAGCAAGATGGAGAGTCTGAGTCAGGTTCTTAAACAGGAAACAAGGCAACCTGGTGTTGTAACAGCTGGTGATGCTTCCCTGAGGGAGTAAAGGGCATTATGGTCCACACATAAACCAGTCCTGAGGTACCTGAGGGCAGGTTGAGTCCTGTGCAGGCAGACTGGGGTTCCTGCACCTCTTTGGAAAGTATCTGGCGTTACTCTGAGTGAGAGAGGAGGTTAGGTGGCCCTTGGACTTGCCTTCTTGAGATGGAGGCATCAAAACACTCAGCCTAGCCTGGGGCTCTGCCCAGCTTTCTGTTGTGAGAGCACATCTCCCATTTATTCAACTTGGCTTAGTTCATCTCATGATGAATCTTTATATTCTTTAATGCAGATTTGCACCCAGAGGACAACACTGTAGCCTCAGTTGTTGCCAAGCTGTTGTGGGTAGTGGAAGAGCTGTACTGGAACGTAAGCACAACCCTGGGTGTAGAATAATAATTAGGGCTACTAGCCATAGCTGTCCCCCCAGTTACTGGTCTTGAAAGCTTCGATTGTCCTATGAATGAAGCAACTTTCATTTGAATTAATTTCAAAGTAGAGGGCGTTTGAAGGAGTAAACCACCGTGGCTGTCTGTGCTGCAGGGATCTCACTGCAACTTGGGGTTGCTCTTTCTTGCGTGTGCCCCCAAGCCAGTGCTCAGGTCCTGCCTTTCACCTGTGGGATGGTACAGCAGGTCCAGCCCAGACCTGGGCTGCCAGGGCAGGAATGAGGAGCACAGTCATGGCCACTGCAGCTCGGAGTGGGACCATGCAGGGAACTGGGTTTACAGCTCTCGTGCTGGGTGAGGTCATGTTGGGGTACAAGAAAATAGACCAGTGTCCCAGTATGAATCAGCCATCCATTTATATAGAGTCACTGCTTCTCCAGTGGTACCAGGCAGTCCTGCAGGGTGGTGGGTGCAGGGATAAAGGACTGACTTTCCTCTTTGACAGGAGGGTTTATGCTGGGCAGTTGTGGCTGGCTACTGTTTGTGAGAAAAGAACAAGACTCCACATTTGGACTGAAGAGCTTCCCTGCTGTGGGCATTCAGGGCTGAAGATCATGACTGTTCAAGTTTCTTGGTTTGGAGGTTCAGGCTGTATCTCTGGGACTTGGGAAGACAGGGCTACAAACAACAATTTCTTGATTTGGTGTCTTTTCATATTTGGCATTGCAATTCTCTTGCATTGTAAAGGATTTTTGCTAGGCTTCACTTGCTAGGATTCACTGTTGGCTTCCTGTTCCATCTCTTTTAAGCTGAATTTCATGATGACATACAGTTGCGCTTTCGTTGTGCTACTACCTGCCAGAGGCTTCGAGTGTGGTGGCCATGCTTCAGTTCAATGAAAAGCTCAAAGAACAGTAAAGCTTTTAAATGTCCCTGGAAATCCCTAAAACCACACAGCCAGTGGACAGAGCCCTTACAATGCACTGACCAAGAAGCAGGCTGTAGCAGACTCAAACCATAGTAGCCATGAGGAAAAAAAATAACACCAAACATGGAGAAACTAATTTTCAAAATACTAAATCCATGCTGGAGCAGGTTTCCTTAGGTCTTTGGGATGGAGTTCTCTGCATGGCACAGGAAACAAAATTGCTCACAAATTAGAAACCAAAGGAGTGAAAAAACATTTCTGGATTGCCCAAAGCTATTTGCCAGTAGTGTCAGGTGGACAAAGGTTAAACATTAATTTCTATCTACTATCTTCTTGTCCTTTGTTTTCACTTGCCCAGTGCTAGTTCAGTACACTGTCTAGAGGGTGATATAGCACACAGAGCACTGGGGGAAAAGGTGCTTTTGGGGGAGGATGTAGTGTGAATATCCACCTTTGTGAAGGGATATCCTGCCAGGCCAGGGCTGCTGTTGCCAGTTAGACCAAATGCCACCGAGTGTGTGCTGCTGCAGGACTCCACCTCAGGGAGGTGACAAGCATGGGCAGGAGGATTTGGCCTCAGCAGCCACTGCTGCTTCCTGTATGGAGTTACCCTGCTGCAGTCCATGCCATTATGTACAATGGTATCTTCAGACAGATGAGAAGATGAGGGCTCAGGCAGTGTTATAACTCCTGCCCTAGGTTCTCCAAGCCCATCAGTATGAGTCACTGTTTATTTACCAAGCACACACAAAATGCGTGGTATCAATACTGAGTAACACTGTTACACGCAGATGTTTGGACATCAGGCTGTTTGCAGAGCACAGTAGTTGCACAATCTGTGTAAGTAATCACCCACTCCTAAGAAAACCAGATATCTAAGTCTGTCCACCTAACCTATTGCTTTAGCCCAATGACATCACTTGCTTTTACTGTGTAGAGGATTTGATTTTTCTACTGCAAAGGTAGTTTAGCATCCATGGCCTTAGTGTCATCTTTCCACTTCCTCTACTGCATAAAAGCATTAGGCCAAAAGCTGTAAGAGCATCACATCTGCACATCTGTATTTCACTTGGGAAGGGATAATATAAAAGATATGTTTAACTTAAACCAATTTAGTGAGTTTACTAATGAGTTTTTTAATGCTAAAACCATTTCCCTATGGTCTAAGCCCAGAGCAACCACTGTGAGTGCTCGTATGATCATCAGAGCAGCAACCACGGCTCAGACCAGGGGCAGTGTTTGGTCCTGTATCACACTAAACAAGGACATTCACCTATGCAAGAGCTTATGGTGTGGTTGCACTGGGAACCTTTAGCTTATAATTATGTCATCTGGAGATGAGTTAAGGGTACGTCCTCATAGCAGCAAGGAATTGTTCCTGTAGCTGTGCAAGAAACATGTATAAAGCAGTTACAGTAAAGTCATGCTTTTGCTGTTTGATTGAAGTTAGAAGAACAAGGTATCCTGCTCCAGAGGTGTTGCAGAAAATTTGCTTTAGCATAGTCCTGAGCTAAGATAACAGACAACAGGGAGGTGGAAGTGGTTGTTGGGCTAGAACAAGGGAGCTGGGAGTCTTTGTTTATAATCAGTTACACTGGTTATAAACAAAGCCATGAGGGAAGATTCTCAGACTGGGTCATTTTCTGCCATGACACCAATGATTGCAACATCAGTGTGACTAATGCCATGCATGGGATTTATCTGAGACGTCTGTTTTGTCCGAGGTTAGACTGTTGTGTTGACACAATATGTTGTAATACTTGTAATTACAAATAAGAAGCAGAGTAGCCCAGTGTGGAGGTGTCTGCCCTCTTTGGAGATGGTGGCCTGTCTTCTGCTCAGGCTCATAAGAGACAAAAGGAAGAACTAAACACATGAGATGCTTCGAGGAACAAGCCTGTAAAATCCCACACCACCAGGTGATGAGGTTTTGTTTTGTGCAAATGAAATTGAGCCTCAAATACCTAAGTCTTGGCTGAGTGTATGTGACAGAAGTCAGACCAAACATCCATCCAGCTAGCAGCAGACACTAAGGGAAAATCCTGGTGTGCACTATGTTCCTGGCAATCCCCTGAGCCAGAGGATACAGCCCAGGACATAAAAGTGCTGGTGAACCCATTGCGCCTTTAGGAGCTTGCTTGGTTGAGATCCAGAACTTGGCAATGAGTTAGACAGTTCTGTATCATTTGGAAATGAACTTCCTTCAGAGAAATCAATATTGTGTGTTCAATGTCAGCTGCACTTTCCTGCCCTCTAAACATTAGGATAGCATATCACACCATCATAAAACTTGATGGTCTTTACAGCTCACAGTTTGAAAAGCATAAGGTTTCATTTTGGCTAAGTATTCTGTAATGTCAACAGGCTGCATTTCTAACATCTTTTGTCATGGTGTAAGCATTTATGGTAACTGTATTATGCTGGAGGGTTTTTTCTCTGAAGGTCAGGGCAGTTGCAAATAAAACAGCCCATCCCTCCCAGTGCTGATTAGAGAAATTACCTCTGGAGGAATCTGACAGAACTAAATGCTGCCAACCCTGATTATCCAAAAAGTTGACTTAGCAAGTGAGGTCCTTCCCTTCTGTGTTATAAGCCCTTGTGGTGCACCTAGGTTTGTGATAAGAACTGTCCTGCATGGCTAGGTAAACAAAACACTGGGTGCTCTAAGCATGAATTTCTCCTACCCCCTGAAATCACAGTCTCTCTTCAGGTGAATACAAAATACTAAATAAGGTGTAATAAAAATAACAGGAGTTGGAAATAACTGTCCTGGTACCTCAGCTCTCATTAGAACAGTATTCAGCCACTGCAAAGTCTGTACTTTGCAGAGGTACTGTTTTCTGTGAATGAAGCACTCAGTTTGAATCAGTGCTTGGCCATTCTCCAGCGCCTGGTTCAGTGTGGCACTTCTCTGGGCAGGCAGTGCCTTTCTCACGCTGGTTCTCTGGGGAAGTTGCTCACACAAGGGAAGTTTCAGTGGATCACTTCCTCACTCTGCTCTTCTGCTTCTACTTGCATAGGCTAGAAGTTACCACAAGCTTGAGAACTCAGCAGTAGCCATGTGGCTCTTGAACTGGTGTAACTATGAATGCAGCTATGGTGGAGTCTGTGGAGCTTGCTCACATTAGCTGAGGGTCTGCTCCTTCTGTGCAGTGGTGGATATTCAAGAAGCCAAGCAACCCTTGAGGAGCAATAGAGTGTGATATTCCCCCTTTCTCCTCATGGCTGCCTGAAACATCCAAGGCAAAGCAGGTACTTTCCATTCAGCTGGGGTATTAGGCTGTGTAGATTAAATACCTATGTATTCAGCAGGATGAGTAGGAGGGTTTGTGCATGTCTCTGCTTAGACTGGTCAGGACTTTGTCATATTCTGCCTCCCCTTCCCAGATGCTTCCTTCTGCACTTCAATAAAGTGGGATCTGGCATCACTTTTGTTTTTGTCTTTGGAAGAGTAAACAAATGAGAAGAGCAAAAGCCAGCTATGTAGAACACATTCCTCTGCTGTGACTGGGAAAAAGTCTCTGCTTCAGATACAGGCATCTACTGTTTGCATTGCTCATCTTCCTGGCAGGGGTTATGGGCTCTGTCTGCCTCCCTTGATTCAAGCCTGACCTTTCTGATCTTTCTATTTTTGAGATACTGGATATCCTGTCCCTTCCTCCCACAGATCCTGGGTTCCAGCTGCTTCTCATATCTCCAGGAGTTGACAAAAAAGATGTCCTGTAAGGGGTCAAGGTACAGTGATAGACAAGAATGCTTTTGTTCTTGACAGGACTTGGTTTATCTACCAGGTGCATTGCAGACCTGGCATTGTGCTGAAAGGCACAGGCAGAGGAATGTGTCGTTTTCCAAGAGAGAGTAAACCTGACCAAGAAATGCAGGGCTGGGTGATTTGTGGTGGCAAATAGATTCTTCTGAGAATGCCTGAGATACTGCGGTGGCTTCCCCTACACTTCAGGATGACTCAAAGCAGCACATCTCAAACTCGCTGCAGCACCTCTCTTTTTTTACTTGTCCATCTTCCTGGACCAGATCCTTTCTTTCCCTTTCTGCTTTTGCAAGAGAGAATGGAAGGAGTTACTTTCTAGAGGGAGAGAGGGCAGAGGCAGCTGTAGTCACTGGGCCCTGCCTTTCCACCCCAAAGCTTGTTGTTCCTTGGCTTGTGTTGATGCCTGCTGAGTTTCACCCTTGAAACAAGCCTACATTGCTGAGGATTTTCCAGAGATAAGTGTAAGCCAGAAGCTGAATATGAACATTTTTCAAAGGTCAGAATGTGTTAGGAACTGACTTATTAGCTGAATCTGTGTTTTGGGTGGGAAATTCACATCCATTTGCAAAAGTCTGAAGCTAAAGTCTGAAGCTCTGCTCCTTCCATTTCCCAGCACTTAATGCAGCGTTAAAGCTCTGTTACAGCATTTTGAAGGATGCATGTTTAGATATAAACCATTTTATAGAGGAAATACTGTACCGTAAGGTTTGTGCTGCTGCCTTGTTGTGCTGCTGGTGAATTTCCCTCTGTTGACAAGCTCTTCATTAATTGGCATCATAGCAGCAAGCCTGCTTTTAGCACTGTTTCCAAACTTAGCCAAGGCTTAGAACAGTTTGGTAGAGAACAGTAACCTGGGACTCTTAACAAGATGAGCTCAGGGGTTGTTCTGGGCTGTCAGCTATCTGCTGGGCCTTTGTCACCTTTGAAATAGCCTCCCGTTACAGAACTCGCAAACTGCTGCAGCCAGCCTGCCTCACACTGGGCTGTAAGAGAGAGAAGCAGGAGCTCAGATACTGGGTACCACAGATGGATTCTTTGCGTTGATCCTGCTGGCATGAAGAGGATTTATGCCACACAAAGGCTTGCTGCAATGTGTTTCAACAAGGGAAACCCTTTCCCCTTGCTTGGCAGAAGTATTGATATCCCTTTTGAAAGGTTAGCTTGCTTCCAGGGAAGCTTTTCCAGTTCAAGGACAGATCTTGGGGCATATGAGCCTTTGATCCCAGATCTTTAAATGCTGGCCTAAAGGACTTTCATCAGTATGTGGCAGTGCCTGGAGCATTGGGTCAGTGCAGCTTATGTCAAACACATAAAGCTGGCTCAGGCAAAACTTGCCAGTTCTTTAAATCCAGAGAGGGTATTTCTTCTTGTACCCCCTTCTCTTTCTCATCAAATGTAAGAAACAAAAGTGAGAATATCTTCCTCCCATGTAACTCCTCCAGGGATAGAGAAGCCAAAGAACGAAAGGCACAATGCAGCCAGTGCCGGGCAGGGAGTACACTAGAAGGTCGGAGCACATTCCAGCACCACATGGCTGCAGCACAAGGGTGTCTGGTCGCTGTGACAAAGGTTATGACAACACATATCAGGCACAGCTTGACTGTTGTGGTGTGCTGGACTGAGCTGTGTGCTGGGCTTCTCCAGAAGCGGATTTGTGCTGAAAACAGTGTTGGTAACACAGGGATGTTTTCACTGTTGCTGAAAAGTGCTTACACAGAATCAAGGCCTTTTCTGCTCCTCACCACCAGCGAGTAGACTGGGGGTGCACAAGAAGTCACGAGGGGACACAGCCGCAACAGCTGACCTCAACTGACCCCAAGGGATATCCCATACCATATGATGTTATGCTCAGTATATGAACTTGGGGAGGAAGAAGAAAGGGGGGGATGTTTGGAGTGGTGGTGTTTGTCTTTCCAAGTAACTGTTATATGTGATGGAGCCCGGCTTTCCTGGAGATGGCTGAACACAGTCTGTGTTCATGGGAACAGACTGCCCCTGGGAAGTGGGGAATGAAATCCTTATTTTGCATTGCTTGTACCAGAGGCTTTTGTTTTACCTGTTGAACTGTCTTTATCTCAACCCACGAATTTTCTCACTTTTACCCTTCTGGTTCTCTCCACCATCCCACCAGTGGGGAGTGAGTAAGCAGCCGTGTGGGGCTGAGCTGCTGCTGAGGTTAAACCATGACACCTTTAAAGAAAAAGCTCTTGACCCTGTAGGGAGGGGGTTGATTCAAAATGTTTACAGAGCAGAACTGATTTTGTTGCTTTCTTTCCTGCATTTGAAACAGCGAAGAAAAGCAGAGGAACCAAAGCAAGGAAAGGGGGTTGCACACCTCCTGTTTCTTCCATTTCCTTTGCACAATTCTCATAGTTTTTTACTTCTAATTCATCCTACAGAGCAGCCCCTGGGAGACTGGAGATCTGGGAGAGGAGCATCGCCTGGGTGCATGCCTGTTCCCTCACAGAAGCAGTGCTTTTCAACTCACTGAGCCTTTCTCTATCTAGAGAAGAAATGGGCAGCAAATGGGAAGAGACTTCTGTTTTCTTGCATTCATTCAGCTTGGGAAACAGACTTCCCCATGCTGCTGGATGGCCAAGAGGGAAATCAAGGGGACCAGAAGGGACCTCGTCAGAGTACTGCATAGAGAAGGGTGAGGCAATGTCTAGCTGAGGAAGGACCCCTCCATGCCAGCACTAAGGGCACTGCCTGCACCTCCAGCCTTGCTGGTCCCCACTCTGCCAAAGCCTGTGAAGCCAGAGCTCAAGAGCCACCAGCACAGCAAAGACCACAAGGGCATTTCTGCAGGTGCCAGAGGTGCCCAGCTGGAAAGCTTCCCAAATCGGCACTGGGATGTCCCATGCTGCAGCTGTTCATGCTCCTCCTTTAGGACCCACTGCTGGCTGCAAGCGGATACAGCACGGTCCTCTCCCTGCCTACAGCCCTTCAACACGGCTTCATGGACTGCTATGCTGTGCTGTGCTGTGGAGTCCCACCACCAGTGGCTCTGCAGGGAAAAGCAACAAGGGCTCTTCAGCTATGTCTCCCCTTGCTGCTCTCTTCTGCCAGGTCATGGATGCCACACTGCAATGTCACTGCCTTGCAGCAAGGGCACCACAGTGATGTCTGAGAATGTCTCATAGGAACCTGCAGTTGGCACCACTTGGTACCAGTCAATCCTTGGCTGGTGTGTGACAGGACAAGTCCTGGCTTGCCAGAGCAACGGTTGTAGGAGAAAAGTCAAGTCCGAATGAGACCAGATAGTTTCACCAGCATTTCCAGTTGTCCTGTCCTGTTTGGATAGTGGAAAACACTGTTCCATAGTTCTGCAGCTTTAACATTCCCACTTGTCGCTTAGTGCTCTTAAGTAAGATAGACATCCCAGCACATGTCATGGTAGCACCAAGAGGTCAGCAAAGGCTGAGCTCCTGTTGTCACTGCATAGAAGAGCAGCCAGACACCACTTTCACTCTCTGAGGATGAGATGTTGGAAGAGAAATTGATCCATGAAACCAAGTAGTGGTGGGTGGTGGGCTGCACTGATTCTCCAGTTCTGTCTGCCTGCAACTGGCTTGGAAATACAAAGTACTGCTGTCCCCTCAGGCAGTCAGATTCACTGCAGAAAGGCCTGGCTTTAGTAATGCTACAAGCTGTTCAGAGAGGATAGGAAAGCTGCCAGGGGAGATGGTTAAGTGGATGCACAGAATTAGTGCTGGTTGAAACCAGGACTGCTCTGACTTTCTGCAGATGTATCTTTCCATTCAGCATGCAAAGGCTGCAAATGCAACAGATACTAGTTTTGTTCTGTGGTCTGCCCTGGTCACATTGATCTGCTATTCCTCTCTGCAGGAATTGTGTGGAAAAGAGAGCAGACAGACACATTGCATCTTCCAGGGGGTGCAAGGCCACTGGGAATGCAAAGCTTTAGAAGGACCAGATGATTGTGTGCCTGCCTGTGCTGACCAAACTTGGTGCTTTTGTGTGCTTTGGTGCAATGTGAGTTTCTCTAGAAAGGTCAGTGTCCTGCTACCCACTCTGATGTGTGTGGATCCCTTTGGCTCCTCCCATGTAACACTGTGTGTAAAATCAATACCGTTTAGCAGGGCAGACTGATACCCTTCTCTAATCCACAGAGTGAGGACCCAGACTATGTCCCAGAGGTCTCAGCTTCACTCCAGTGAACCCAGTTAGCGCTTTCTAGTACCACCCTGCGTGCACTTTGGGTTCTGTGTTGACGCAATCCTGAGTTCAGTGAAGTCTGAACTCCGCTCACCCCTGCAGGCAACAGCAGAGAAAGTTCAGTCCCTGCAAGCAGCCACCTGTCCTCAGTCAGCAGGATCAGCAGAGCTGGAGCCAATGGTGCTGAGGTGTTTTAAAGGTGGGTTTGATCTACATTCATGTAACAGATTTGAAGAACTTACAGTGGCTTAAGACACCAGAACCAACATAAGAGGAGAACTTTGTAGATGCCCAGAAATCTGCTGATAGGATTCTGTCTGGATTTAGCTTGCCAGGATTTCTCACTACTGGACTGTTCTCTTTTAGGTCAGTTCTGGAACTGTAGGCATGTATGAGCTCCATTCCCTCCACTTCTCTCGGATGGCTGAAGAACTGTATAGTTTCATACAGGGAGTAGCTGTGTATTCCTCTGGTGTTCCAGGATATGTACCAGTGTCAGTATGTCTGTCCCCTTGTCACCCTTCCCCTCACCATTTCAGCTATATGGATGAGCAGTGAAAGCAGTACAAACACCTGCAAAGACAACACAGCAAATAAAATATGGGATTGCAGTTACCAGGGCTCTTTCTGGCTCGGTGCCTAGCAAATGCTTCAGACCTGCCAGACAGACTTTATCTTTGTGGCTCAAGCAGCTCCAGCACCAGGGCTCTTCCAACCCTTCGCTTTCCCCCAGCCCTGTCAGCTTTTTCCAGTTGTTGCTATCATCAACTGATGATGTCACCTTCCTCCCTTTTTCAAGGCTCTGATAATGAACATCTAGGACAGCCAGGTGACCTTTGGCTGAGCTTCCTTTTTAAACTCATGTGGCTTTAGCTCCATTGCCTAGTTGTTACCCAGCAGTTAAGTAAGTTCTGATAGCAGCAGAATCTGCTCCCTTTCCCCTCTTACTCACACAGAAACAAAGCCCTCTCTCTGAATTTGCTTGAACAAATTTCCATTTAGGTCAGTGAGAGATTTACTTGACAAAAAGATTTTTTCCCCTATTTTTTTCTTAACTCTGTAAGAAAGGATAACAAGCACAAAGGCAGGTGGGAGAAAAAAACCCTTGTGTACTATAAATAAATGAATTCGGCACAGATGGTAAGACAAAGTCATTAGTAAGAGACAAAATCACTGTGGCAGCAAACTACATCTTCAGCTGATGTAAAGCAGCATCTCCCCATGGAAGTCATGGGACTGTGTAGCTGCCATCAGCTGAGCTCCTTGGTGGACCTGGTGCCCTCTGCCAGTGCCTAAACCACAGCTACCTCCTTCCACAGCAGCAATGAGGGAAATATGGACAATATAGTCCAGAGACTTGCTCTGGACTATGTTGATCTTCACCTGCAACTTCTGGCTTCTTGCAGCTGTCTGTGTAGGCTTTCTAATCCCTGCTGTGTTCTCTGGATGCAAAGTGGCAATAACAGGGTGGCTGTCCCATTCCAGCCATTTGGGGTGACTTATGCCAAAGTATTGCAGGGCTGGTTGCTCAAGGCCTCTGCCTCCCTCTCTAAGTTGTACTGGGATGGGACACAAAATAGCTGTAGAAGACCCATGCTGGGATTATGGTGGTCATGGAGACAGGGTGACCTTCAGAGAGTGCTGCTAGTGATGGGAGACCTGGGTGCAGTTGCTGGCTCCATCCTAGTTTGTGTGCATTGCCTTGAGCAAGTCCACATCTCTTGATGCTTCCTCTGTAGATGACAAATACTTCATCCTACCACTGGTCTTGCTGAGCACCTCAGCTTTTTCAGGAACAGTGTCTTACTGTGGCTTTCTGAAGCCTGGTACCTTGTCCCCCAGGTGGTACATTCTTAAAAAGAATTATGTATAGAAACCCATGTGCTCAGTAGTTTAAAGATTAACAACACATGTGAGAACTGGGGTTTGCAATACAGAAGTGGTAAGCCCTCAGTTTACTTGCTTAATCACCCTAGCAAGAAGTTCAGGGCTTTCTGAATTGGGCTTGAAGTCAAAGGTTAGCTGTAATTTCACGCAAGAACAACCCACCTGAGTTGTGGGTGAGTCCAATGCTGTGCACTAGCTTTGGTGCTGCTCAACATGACTGAGTGCTGCCTTGCAGTGCAGAAACTGCAGGGCTGGCAATGCAAGGCTCTGTCATTGTAACAGAGGTGGCATTGTACAGCAGGGACCAAAACTGAACACTATATTCCAGGTGTGACCTGACAAGCATGACTTCATCTCTGCTGGTGATGCCCTTGTTTAATGTAACTCAGGATCCTGTTGGTTTTCTTTGCCACAGCGGCACACCGCTTGCTCACACTGAGCTGGCTAGTTTGGCATGATTCATCTTTAATGAAATCATGATGTGTTTTATCCAATTCTCCTGCTTATTTCTGTATGTTCAGAAAACTGAAGGCTGGAAGAGGCCTCAGCCTGCCCTCAGGTGGTCATCTGAAGGAAAGCAGGAGTCACGCTTCTGGCCGATGATGACACTGCCATGCTGCCTGTGGCACAGTGACAACACATAGTCTCAGGTCTTCCTCCCTGTCTGGGGCGTTGGGAGGGGGCTGGCTTACCAGGACCACCTTTTCTGTGGGATAGGAAAATCCCGTCCTGCCCAAGCCCAGGGCAGGTAATGCCATAAAGCCATTCAGATGTTGGGACAGAGCCCGGCCAGCGCTGCCCTGGCTGAACTGGACTATCTTAAGACCCTGTCCTCTCCACCAGAGGACCTGATGTGTGCCTGTTGCTCCTGAGGGCCCTTCTTCTTCCAAAGAGCTTGGCATGAAAATTCTTTTAATTCTTTTGACGTTTGCTCTGAACTGCTGCAGGTGTGAACGTCTTGCCCATGGGCTGCCCTTTCCTCTGACTGCTGGTGTTAGGCAGTGGTACCCCCAGGCTGAGGACTTGGCAAGGGAAGTAGCCATCCGTGGCTGCTCCTAGTGGATCATCTGGAAGGTGGGCTGGGTTTTTCTTTGGTGGTGGAATCCTTTGATAAAAACAGCTGTTCCCATTTTCTGCTTTAACAAGTGTGATTGCCACCACAACAGGTTTCTGTCTTTGTGTTTCTCTAACCTCGCTTCTGCCACATCTCAGGCATGTTTAGCATCTTTTTTTGTGTTCTGGTTTATTTCTGTGCAGAGAAAGAAAAAATACCAAAAATGCCAAAGAATTTAATGAGGAACAGTTTAGGCAATGCTGAAAACTGCTTCAGATGTAGAGCCAAGATCCAAAGCTATGTGGGCAGAAATGCCATGTCTGAGGGATGAACATGTCTTTTCAGACCCAGGAACTGAAAGGGCAGGAGGTAATGGACAGCTGCTTATACATGTGTGAGATGCCCCAGCCAAATCACTGCACCCCAAATCTATCTGCCTTTACATTGGGATCTTACACCTTTCAAGTGCTCAGGTACAACATGATTTGACTGATAACTGTACCACAGGAAGACCTGGCAAAGCAACTCTTATTTCTGCAGCATCCCTTCTGCTTATTGATCCTGATGTCCCTGGAGTTTGTCTTGCTGGAGTTGTTTGCACATGCTGCTGGGAGGGTTTCAATGGTTTATCAGATGCGCCTGAACAGTGGTGTTCTCTTTGGGGTGCCCTTCATCCCTCACAGACCACACTAAGCTTCTGCTGTCCTTTGTTTTACTCAAGTACAAACAAGGCGAAATTTTCTCATAAAATTTCATCTCTTTACTTACATTCCAGCGTATAATGTTAACTAATATACATTAACAAAGCCAAAACACTTTAAGGACTGCTGTAATAGTGAGGGAAGGAGACTCCCATCACACCACTAAGCACCCTCAGACAAGGACCTGACTTTCACGGCCAGGCATGTGAGCCCTATTCCGACCAGGGGCCGGTTGTCTGTTGGGAGTTTGGTTTCCCAACGCTTCCAACTGGGATCGCGGCACAGCCTAACTGGCGTGCAGAAGGAGCCGGACCCTTAACAGCGTCACCCCAGCGCCGAGGCCCGGAAGTGCCGCAGCCCTCCTCTTCCGGCCTCTGTGAGGGCGGAACCGTTGCTACGGGCCGCGGGAGGCGCGGGAACTGAACTGCGGTGCGCGGGAGGTGCCATGGCTGCTGGCTGCAGGGTGAGGGGCTAGCGCGGGAGCTCCGGCCTCTGGGGCCGGATGGAGTGTTGGAGGGTCCTGGCACTGGTGGTGCTTTGGGTGAGGGAGAAGGCAGGCGTGGTGCTGGGCTGGTGCTGCTGCCCCGTGCAGGGGAAGGCCTGTAGGGGCTCAAGGACTTGGAGTAGTGGGAAGCAGTTCTAGGTTTAGGGGAGGTTTAGTGCTGCAGGCTGCGCGGGAGCAGCTTATCTGCGGTGGCATAGACCTGTTGGAGCTGGGGGCAGAGCTGGGCTTGGGGGAGCTTAATGCTGCTGGGTCTTGGGGCGGTGTTGCAGCAGGATTGGTCTGTGTTTGTATGTGGGGGCACCTCCAGGCCGGGGGGATAGTGCGGGGGGGGGGAGGGGGGGGCTCTGGAACTGGAGAGGACTGGTGATGGGTGTTGTGGGAGGGTGTCAGCCCCATTGTTCTGGAGCTGGGTGCTTGCTTGAAGAGGCTGGAGCTGCAGTCAGTCTCTGGGGGAGCAGGCTGTGGTGGGGATTGCCAGGGAAGCAGAGGCTGTGTGTATGAGAGCAGGGATTGAAGCTTGATGAGCCTGTTCTGAAGTCTGGATAATATTCAGGTGTTACAACCAGTTGTAGTGGTTCACTGTGTGATGTATTTGTTTGGTTTGGTTTTTTTTCTTTCCCTTCTCATTTTTTTTTTCTCTTCTCCTCTGACTTCAGGCTTTGTTTGGCCTCTGCAGCAAGGTGCTGGGTAGGGAAATGCTGTGTGTCCCAGACCTAGGGAAAGGGTAGGGGGTCAGGCTGTTTTGCTGCAGTTCTGATTCTACATGTCTGCTTCAACAGGTGTGTTAAGTCTTGCAAATGTCTCCCTTCTGTGCTAACAGTGGCCTTCTGGCTACACCTGGCCTGAAATGAGCAGCTCTCAGTGAAGCTGAGCTTGACTGCCTGTTCAGGTGGTCATTGACACATGGCTGATCTGTTCCAAAGTCAGCTTTGGGGTCTCTGTTCCAGCAGCTTGTTGTAAAAATGCATGGATCACTCATGCAAGTCACGAAGGTCCAGGGGGGTTATCAGCTTGGATCCTTTGCCTCTTCAAGTTTGTTGTTACATGTGATCTGCATTTTGTGTTGCACAGTGTTTTTGTCGCTGCCTGGTTTTGTGGGATCAATGAGTATGTGGTCTGGTTCACTTGTCATAGAAGTAAAATAGTTTTATTGTGCAAAGGTGATTATTAATCTATAGTGCTTGAACATTATTGTCTTCTAGGAAGATCCGTCCCTGGAGAGACACTTCAAAGGCCACAGAGATGCTGTCACTAGCGTGGACTTCAGTCTCAATAAGAAACAATTGGGTAAATTGTCTCCATGTTTTGATGGCCAGACAGTAAAGAGGTTCTCTGCTTTAGTTAAGCAGAGGGAGCAGTGGAGGTACTGAGCTTTACAAGAGAAAAGAACTTATTTTCATGATGAAGAGATTTTCAGGATGAACCTCTCTATGTGCTTTGAAAATGAACCCTGTTGTTGAACCATAGGGTGGCAGATAGTGTGCATCCTGCTAGATCTTTACAGACATCTACCGTTGCTTATCGTTTCCCATACCTAGCCTTACCATGCAGTAAGGCAGCTTAAGGCAGAATCTTACTTTTTCTTCTCCATCTTTCGTTTCTCCCCATTAGCTGTTTGTGGTCATGCCAAGGCTTGTGTCCTAGTTACTATTCAGTAACCCACTACGTGTCCATTGAGGTAGGAACCAGGAGGGGTTTTGGCTCTTGGTGAAGTTGCTGTGTTGTATGGTGGACATTGCTCCAACTCGCAGAGAAGATAAGGTAGAAATGATAGTTTTGAGGCATTGGGCACAGTAGGCTTGAGTACATGGAAATGCAGCTGTCTGGTGCGTAATAATCCTGGTTTGGATCTTGCAACTTACACAATGCTCTGGAAGCTGTAAGGAAATGAAAAGGAATCAAACTTGTCTTGGATCCTTCCTCCCTGTTGCCATTTTTACTGTCTGCTCTCTTTTTCTCTCTACTTCCTGTGTTTTTGATTGCAGAGCAAGAGCTGGCTCTGCTCTGTGTCCATGATTCTGTTTGTGTATCCGTAAATCTTTATACAGTCAGTGCAGATCTTTGTTTAGTAAGGGTGCTTTGAATGTAATTTAGAGTTACTTTTGAATAGCCTTTCAGAAGTAGTACAGGGGCTTTTATTGCCTCCATCTGGGTGGTGAAATAGATGTTCTTAATATTTTGGTAAATGACATCAGGTAAGAGAGGGAACAAATTCTGAGGATTTTTCTTTTTTAGGTACTGCTGGGTCAGACTTAGGAGATTTTGAAGTTTTTTTCCCTATTCCTGCCCTGCAAAATAGAACAACCAAACCTAGAGGACTTGGTCTTTGTTCCATTAGAGTGCTTGCCCAGTCCAGTAAAGATAATTTTATTGCTAACAAGTCACATATAAGCAGCATCATACTGAAGTGCTTTATTGAGATGTCAGAGCATTCTTTTCCTTGAGTTTTTTAACAGCAGTCTGGGGGAAGCTGTCATACTGCAACTTACTACCCTTGCAAGACAATGGCTTAGTGTAATTGTGACTAACATTCAAACCTCTTGACACTGAACTGCAGCTTCGTCTACTTCTACACAGTTGTCCTCCCTTAAATTTTGATATCTGTAAGGAAATGTGTTTGTTGCCTGTAGGAAATACAAACCCAAACAGAAACAACTGGACTGACAAATAAGTAAGGACTTTTTTTCCCCTAGGGAACGTGCCCATTTCAAACAGTTTCATTCATTATGCATATATGAATCCCAAATCAATAACAGGACGAGAGATAACTGTGAAATAGGACATTTCCAGCAAAATCTGTTTGGTGTTTTGCCATATCACTAATAAAGTGAAATATTCTTCTAATAATGATCTTGCTATGTCAAAACCTACCATCAAACTGCTCTTTTTTTTTCTAGGAACATTATAAGCTTTCCCTAAAGATGTGCCCCACTTGGCACTTGGGTAGAGAGATACAGAAGCAGCTTGGGTTTGTTGGCAGGCTCAGATGCGTATATTTTGTATTTGCCTGTGGAAGAATCTACAAAATTGTTGTTTAGTCATTAAAATTGATTTGAAGGGGTATTTGTTTGAGACTTTAAGCTACCACAGGCATATGTTTACTCTTGTTAAAATCACTAGGGTGATATTCGCTGATCTGAGTTGGCGATGGGACCTGGGCAGGAGAGTTTTAGACTGAAGTGGAATTTACTCTTGTGTTTAGGAAGCCTGTTGCCTGGTATTCTTGGCAGGGACTGATATGGCTCCTGTCAGATAGAGAGGAGGTTGTAGCTTAAGTGATCCTTTGCTCTTGCTGCTGAGGGTGATCTTGAAAAAGCAGCATCTGTCTTGAGGAATGGCCACCTTCCCATAAGTAAAGTGGTTGCCCTCTGGGGTTTCCCTCCAGTCCTTTCTCTTCTTTCCTGTCTTTGGAGCATGCCTTTGCCCTGTTCCACTACGTTCTCAGAAGCCCAAGTTGTTGTTGTTTAGTTGTTTGTTTTTTCATTCCCACAAGTGAGTATAGAAGTAGGCATGAGTCAAAGAGTCGGTGTGAATGGATGGAGGGACCGCATCTCCATCTGTAGTTCCTTAAAGCCATCAAGTCCTGCAGGCTGTCCCTAGTAACAGCAAACTGAACACTGCTCTAGTTGTGTTGCAAGCTTGTGTTTTTCATATATATATATGTATATTAAGAACTGCTGAGCTGAATTTGATCAACATTTTGCAATAGGGGAGACAGATGAGAGGGTGATGTGGCTGAGTTGCCTTTCAGTCACCAACTTGCAGCACTTCTCTGCTTAGTCTGTAGTGTGTAACATGATATTGAATCTGTTGCAGCTGATAGCTGTCCTCGCTGCCCAATTAAAAAAAGTGATGTGAACACCTTCATTCACGACTTCCTCTGTGTTTCCTTAGTGTGTGTTTATGTGGAAGAAGTTTTGCAACTTGTTTGGCTTTTGCTTCTGCAGCTGTTGCATGACCTGACTCTTGGAAGTAAATTATCAGTCCAAGCTAATGCACAATTGACTTTGAATTAACAGTGAAATATACAATACTCAATACATTGATGAAGCTTTGAGGACAAGGTGCTCGAGATTCTGGAAGCTGTGATGGTGAACTGAGTATGAAATGTAGTTTCAGTGTAAGTGGACGGGAATTAATGCAAGTTTAGTTTTGTGTGGCTTTGTTTTTACTTTGTATTTCAGCAAGTGGCTCAATGGATTCATGCCTGATGATCTGGAGTATGAAACCTCAGATGAGAGCCTATCGCTTTGTGGGCCACAAAGATGCAGTGATGTGTGTTCACTTTTCACCTTCTGGTCACCTCGTGGCTTCAGGCTCTAGAGACAAAACAGTCCGTTTATGGGTTCCCAGTGTGTAAGTATTTATTCCCTTCAATGTCTCTTGTGGTGTTTTAACTATGGGTTGGGATTTCTCCTTGCTTCTTGATAGCAGCTCTCCAGCTATAGGACTGGGATCTGTTTAAGGGACAGAAAAACCATTTTATGTGGTAGCTGTTATAAAAGAGAGGTACTTTGGTTTTGAAATTGCACTGGAAACAAAGCTAAAATCCTTTGCAAAGCTTAGTATTAACTTTTTGTGCTGATTAAGAGGTCACTCATGTAACTAATCAGTGGTGAACTGCTGGGTTTTTCTCTTCCCTTTTCTCCCAGTCCGTCTTTCTTCCTAGCAAATCCATCCTTTGCTTCTCTGGCAGTGTTAAGCAAGATGCTGAAACATAAATATGTTTCATAATATGTTTCACAAAATGTCCTTGTTGATCAACATCAAGTTTGACATCTTCAGCTTACCAGTGTTGCACTGTCAATAAAAGGGGAGGAGAAGCAGCCCCATGGTCTATGGGTGAGGACACTGCTTCCAAAGAATCTGAAAACTTGTGGTGCCTTTCAAGGATGTTATGTTAACACCTTCCTGGCATGTGGTTTCTGTCTTTGGGATTTGTTTATTTTAAGCCATGCTGACAGAATTTTGTTGTTTACTTCATGGGTATTTATCAGATTTGGGGTTGTTCTGTGGTTTTGGACGGAAGGAAAACTTTTCTGAGAGGTAACCTTTACTGTTCCTTGCCTTCTGGCAGATAAAGGATTAAATAAAGCTAGGCAGCTCTGACCTTTCCTGGGGAGGGAGGGAATATTGCTGAAGGTATGTAATATTTTGATTTCCTGGCTTTTACAGTTTTAGTAATCCTCAATCTCAGTATAAAGCCTGTTAAATCCTAATGGAGAAGAGAGCAAACCACCATGTCTTTTTCGTGTTCTCTTCTGTCTGTGATTACGGAGCTCCTGGTAGTACAGTACATGCTAGAGATGTATTTTGGACCAAGAATCTCACACCAAGAGACCTGTTGGATCTCTAAGCACGCCTTGCATTTATTTGCTAGAGGAATACCTATTGCATTTGGAAATTATGGGTAAAAAAGAGTAACTGTACGTCTTCTTTTGTCTTGCTTGGCTGGGTGAATGGTGGCTTGCTCAGAGTTGTACAACACCAGGCATGCTGAATTCAGTTGTGTTATATCTTGTGTGGTGCTGCATTGAAAGTGTTCAGCTTGAATATGGGCCAGTACAGGGACAGTTGTGAGGCAGTTGCCCACTTGGCTTTGTCTAGATGAACCCTGAAAACACTTACCTCCCCTCTCACCTGCCTGCAGCAAAGAACCTGGTAACAGTACAGAATCTCAGCATCTTCTATATTGATATTTCCATAAATACTGTTTTAAATGGTTGATCAAATAAGCAATAGCATTTTTTTTCCCTTTATAGGAAACATGGGTTTCCTGTTGGATTGGCCTCTGGTTTCTGATTGAACTGGAACAACTGGTTTTACTTATGTATCCTGTATAGCTCACAACACATCAGTTTGTTTGGGGTTGATCAATGTTTAATTCCTAATGTAAGCACATGCAGTTCTTACAGAAGTGGTGGTTAATACAAATAGAAGCTTTGTGTTTTCAGGTATGTAATATCTTTGCTCCCCTTCTGTGTGGTATTAAAGTGTTCTTTCCTTCTCTATAGCAAAGGAGAATCTACTGTGTTCAAGGCTCATACAGCAACTGTAAGAAGTGTTAATTTCTCCAGCGATGGCCAGTCCTTAGTTACAGCTTCCGATGACAAAACAGTCAAAGTGTGGACAGTTCACAGGCAGAAGTTTCTATTCTCACTCAGTCAACACATAAACTGGGTTCGTTGTGCCAGGTGAGTACAGCTTTCTGACAGATGGGGATTTATCCCTTGAAGGAGAGACTGACTATAAAGGTCTTCTTAACGTATGTGTATTCAGGATGGTTCAAGTGTCTTGTGATTTATATATATATATATATATATATATATATGCATCTAGGATAAACCCACAGCTTCTCTGTAGGGGAAAAGTTCATTATGCTTCTTGAATGTGGCAGTGGCAGGTAGTGCAATAGATGCCCACAGCAGAGCAGAAAGAATGTTTTTCTGGTATGGATGATGATGATGATGATTTATAGCTAGGTACTTGAGTCCTGATCCTGTGAAATATATGCCTCTGAAGACATACTGGTCTGTCTTTTACAGGAAATATTGAGATAGGAGCTTAATACATTCTTCTAAGGCACTCGAATGCTGAAGCTTCTCCTGCTGTAGCTCTTATCTTGAGAGTAATTGTATTGCTCTGAATGCTTGTGGCAAAGGTGGCAATTGTTTTGAATTAGGGTAGAGAAATAATTTGAGGTACTCTTAAATTGAAACAAGTAGGACAGGAGAACTTAAATAGGACTCAAGATGTTCCTGAGAGTTATTTTATGTGGTTGTGGCATTAGGGATAGATGAGGACTTATGGCCTGCTTTTTTCTTTTTTTCTTTCCTCAATTTACAGTGACTGGATTTTTAATCTTATTGATGCCAGTGTGACTTCATGAAGAGTGAGGTGTGTTTACCAACATACCTTCACAGCTGACCAAATCCAGTTGACCACATGCATTTCTTAATTACTGTATCTCTTATCTTAGATTCTCTCCTGATGGACGGTTGATAGTGTCAGCCAGTGATGATAAAACTGTTAAACTGTGGGATAAAACCAGCAGAGAATGTATACACTCCTTCTGTGAGCATGGGGGGTAAGTATCTGGTGGTGCACGAGGACCAGCCTTCTGTGATCATCCACCAGGGTTGCCTGGTGAATGTACAGCTGGTTTGGTGACTGCATTCAGAGGCCCTTGCCCTGGCAGACATTTCTACCTCTTAAAAAAAAAATCATTAGCACCTATTACAAAAACAGCCAGTAGAGGATGAGACTCAAAAAGAGCTTCCAGGATTGCTTTGACCCTTTAATGATTTCTCCAGATTAGAACCTTGAGGGTTATATTTCAGTAGCTGTCCAACATGTCAAGCCTTATTTTCTTTATGGTTACTTATTTGTGGAGATGCTTAGCTTCTTTATTTCTTCTTCCAGCTATGTTGAGGTCTTTTATTTTGCTCTGAGTTGAAGTAACTTAAAAGAGCAAAAGTGTACCGAGAGATGTTACTTGAATGCTTTGTTTCATCCTCACATTTTTGAATAACAGGGTTATTCCAAAACCCACTTTGTATTCAGAAAAACAGCTGTAGAATTGGAATTTCTGAGTTTTTTTCCCATGGAGAATACTCATCTATGGCAGAAGTTAATTCATCCAGAATCACAAAACAAGCCCTTGGAGATCTGAGACAGGAATCTTCCTAATTTCTTGCTGCACTGCTTTTTTTTTTAAGTACAAAGTTGTGTTCGTTCCAGGTAATATGCAGTGATGGTAAGACAAATTCAGACATTATTTTTCTAGTGCTCTTAAGAACCTGTTGAAATATCTCAGCTTCCTCAGTGTTTGTTCTAAGAACACTCAAAGGATAATTAATTCTGTGCCATTCCTTGCGTGGACTGGGTGAGATGCTCTTCACTGAAGGTTTTAGTGTACTTGTGTGTTCAAAATAAAAATGGATAGTGTACAGGTCCAGAAAGGAATTTCATCTCAGCCTTGCTACCTTCCAAGTGATAATTTATGATTTTAGGCACAAAGTCAGTAAGTTCCAGCTTAAAATCAGTTAGGCAAAGAAAATGTGTGTTCAGTCTTGTACATGCCACTCTAGAAATCCTGCTAATTTAATAGAAAACATAAATTTTGCAAACATTAAATGAACGCTTGAAAGTGTTATTGTGACAGTTGGATCCATCATATTTCAGGAGGCTTATAGCTACAGCTCCTACACCTATCATGCAAAACCTTGAAGATGGTCTGCTTAGATTTAATCCTGCAGTCTACTTTGGGTTATAAGGAAGGTCTTAAGTGAAATTCAGCAATATAATTTTTTGGGTTATCCCCTCATTCCTGTAATGTTCAATGCATCATAATGTAGTTTTACTTCTTAAAAAGACCTTTTTGAGCTTTAGCAAGAGTTGAGTGTAAACAGCTGGATCTAACTGCAATTTACAGGTTTGTGAATCATGTGGATTTTCATCCCAGTGGTACCTGCATTGCTGCGGCTGGTACAGACAACACAGTGAAGGTGTGGGATGTTAGGATGAACAGACTTCTTCAACATTATCAAGGCAAGTTAAGATCACAGAGAAATTGGACCTCTCCATGTGTTGATATGGATTGTTCTCAAGCCCAGGGACTGTGTCTCCATCCCTTGCTGCCTTTCCAGAAAGGGACTGGGTTAGGTCTACCAGTGGGACCTTTTTTACTCCCAAAATCATGCTTTGTTTTGTGTTAGCTCCAAGACTGATTCTCACACATAGGTGAGAAACACTTCTCTTCTGATTTCTCCTCCTCTGTCCACCATCAAAAACCAAAAAGGTCAGCTGCTGAAACTGCCCCCTGTTGTAGGTGAGCATTGCTGTTATCTACCTTTGTTTCTGGATAAGCCTATAGGAGGAGTCAGATGCATTCCAGCAAACAAAAGGATGAGAAAACTAGGAAAATTTAACAAAAGAGGAAAATCCGAATCAACCAGTTGCAATTCTGCACCATGATCCTGGTTTTTCCTCTAGTATCTGCTCTGTTTTCAGCTTCTGGAATTAGCTTTGACTTTGGCGTGACTTGCCCAGGTGGGCTTGTTCTTGGAGTAGATTATACATTTAGGAGTATAAACCTTTTCTTATTCTTTTTTCCCCTTAGCTTGCAAATGTCATGTGCTCCCATTACCTGTTCTTGTCAAAGTGATTAGTGCTGCTTGTTGGTAGAACTGGATAGGAAAAGGTGCTTACTCATCCATGCAAGTTTCTTTGAGTTTGATAGTCCTGTTTTGTGCATATTAGTTTCTTGAGCCTAAACATGGCTTTTCTTTCCCTTACTGGTAAGAATTTTTAGGTCTGCTCTTGTATTTTGAAAATTTCTACATTTTCAAGCACTGTTTCCAGTATAGATAGCTTATTAAACTGAATTATGCTAGCTTTTCATGAAGACTGCTTCCTACGGGCTAGTAAAGCAGATCAGAGGTACTGGGCTGGAGCTTGGTATGTTGTTCTTTCTGCCCTCTGCAGCAGATGCTGTCTGTTCCAGCTGAATGCCAGGCAGAAAAGGCAGAGTAATAACAGCTTGCAGTTAATTCCTACAAACTTTACAAGTTAAGACACAAATATTGAGTTCTAAATGAAAGCTGTTGGTTCTGTTGCCTTTATGTAACTAAAATTATTTTCTAAGGTGCTTTTGACTGTGTACCCCTTTATTCACAAAGCATTAAAAGAATTTGCAGGATCTCAATACAAGTTTCTGGTTTCTCTTGAGAAAGAAGAGCAGAGGAAGGGCAGTGATGTTTAAGGAGCAGAGTCCTTAGGTTTGTCTACCTTCACAGCAACCTCCTGTGAAAGGCTAGAACCTCCTCTGGCAGGTAAGGGCAGTGGGGGTTACTCATCTCAAAGCAAATGCAGATTGTCTACAGAGAAGCTATTAAGATTGTGAAAAGCCCTTGGATTCCATAAAAAAAAAGTAAATAAAAGCTCCCCAGAAAGGAGCTGTGGAGTAGAAACAGTCTGCAAACTTCAGAATGCTTTCATAGTTCTGCTGTTCTTTGATCTTTGCATGTAGGTGGCATTACTGTTGTGATCATCTGATCTGACTATTAAGCAGTGATGGTGACACTACTATGATTGGAACAGGCTCTTCTCCTGGGTAGAAAAAAAAAATAATCTTATTCTTTATTTCTAGCTTCAGCTTCTTGCTCCCGCAGTGTGTTTTATTCCTGGCTTCTGCCGTGATCCTCAAGTGTAGCCAAGTCAAGCGCTCTTTGAAGTCATATCTAATGTAATTTATGTTTCTTTAATTCCTTCAGTTATTCTCATGGACTCAAAATCAATCCCAGTCTCTGAGAGCCAACAAAATCTAATGGAAATCAAATATTTTGGTGACTGTTGTTCCAATTCATCAGTATCAAACTGGTAAAATTAGTGATGAATACTGAATTGTCATTCTATAGGTAGTAAGTACTGTGAACTTGTGACCCATATCAAAACTTGGGAATACCTTCCTGAAGTCTTGTTGCTAAAATAGGAGGTATGTTTAAATACCTGAACAATGTCAGATTGTCTTTATCAGCTTTTCACCAGTGGCACAATCTGCATTGTGTTTCCAGCTGCAGTATAACTTGGCTCAAAAATCATCTCTTCTTGCTTTCCACTTGCTACTATTTAATTGTCAGAATCTAATGTGGTTTAGGTTTGCCAGGCTTCTATTTTGCATTTGGGAATTGTATTTCCCCTGTATTCCACCCTCACTGAATGGCATTTTAGTCCAACAGCCTTGCTATTGAAGAGATTTTTTCCTGTAATGTTATTTTTAACAGCTCCTGTGTAAATCCTAGTTGTGTGTTAAATTTTGGTTTTTATGACTATTTCTAGTTCAAAGAAATCTAAAATAGAAGTGGTAGCTGTATGCAGTGACGTTTTCACCTGTGGCTGCAAACTGATGCGTTTGTAACATGTTCTGTGGATGGGAGAAAAATCCTGCTCTTACGAGGGTTTATACACATGCCTGTTGGCTAAATTAGGTTTAGTTTTGTGGCTCTCTTGCAAGTGAAACTTCCACCTCATTCCCACTAGAGGGCATCTCGTCCTTCAGGATGTGCTTATGCTGCCTGATTTCAAGGGAATCCATTTTAAGGATTGAGTGGCATTGAGGAATTAAGAGCTAAGTAGTCCTGCCACAGGCTCTTGCGTGTTTCAAGTTGGTTGTTTTCCAAAACTGGTTAGTTTTATAAGTGTTGCTCTTGTTGCCAGGACTTGTTCCCACTGTGACTTTCATAAATGAAAGTTGGAAATAGCAAACTGCAAAACTTTTTTGTATCGTGGGTTTTTTTTAGCAAAGTATGCTCTAGTCATGGTAACTGTACAGGAGAAGAGACAGATGTTTTATTCAGTCCTCTACTTGGTGCTTTCTTGTACAGCACATCATTCCCCTGCAAAAATGGCCAGTGCTTACTGCCTGACATTTATTCCCTGTGCAGAGCTGGGGAGGGAGCACCTCTTTTGCAGGTCTGTGGAAACAGCTCTAACCTTTTATTAGTTGCTGTTTAAAAAGAAAAATTGGTACTTTCCTACAGTTCAGATGGGGCTTGGATGTGGTTATCTGTTCACTAGGAACTGTGGCTATGTCAAGTCCATCCTAAATCTTCTCACTGGTGGTTACTAAGTTGTTGCATTCAATCAAAGTAGTGTTGTCAGACATGGGACAGTTATATTCAGTCCCTCTACAAGCTGGCATAACTCAGTTTTAGTTATTAACCCCCCAGTATAAGTCTCTAAACTGGCTGTTATTTTTCTAGAGCTTGGCTGGCAGAAGGGTAGGCTTGTAGCAGCAAGTCAGTGGGAGATGCCACCTTGTGCTGCACTGGATTTACTGTTTACAGCATGAATCAAGTGAGGTTGCAGGATGTGTTTGCAGGTTTTTAGAGAGGTGTGTGAATGGTCATGTGGGAGGTATGAGCTGGTTTGGCAGAAGAGAGAAGAAGAAATGGCTTCCAACAGCCAAGAACTCCTTGAGCACAGAAGCTTCTACTGATTACACGGCCAGATGCTATGGCATTTCTTTTCATTATGAAAAGTTCTTTTTGATAAAGCTGAAAATAGTTTGTTCACTGTCTGGAAGTTGGAGGATATATCATTAGTTTTGTCTGTTTCTGTTGTGATTCCTTTCAGGATTTGTCTTAGTTAACAGCATATGTTTATCTGAATTTAGACACTAATGGAGTGAGGAATATTAAAAATCACTCAAAATACAGTTTTCAAAGGACAAATGTATTTAGCATTCTTTCAAGAGGAAGAACTCCACATAGGCTTTTTCCATTTCAATACATAGTGTAACACAGGGCTGGAGGTAGAGGAATATCTAGCACCAACAAGAATAACTGTTCAGAAGTTACCTTTGTGAGTTAAGGCTTTCTTCTGTGTTTCTTAATAGTCCAAGTCAAGAGGAGTTATATTCTCAGAACCTGAGCTGTGGTATCTGGTGCTTCTGAGAGTTTCAAAGGTTGATGCATTCTGGTTTACAGTTGAACTATTGAGGCTATTTCACATTTCTGCTTCAAATCCACACCTGCAAAACAAATGTTTGGTTCTAGTATCTTTTAAAACACTATTTTGAGGTATTTTATGTCACAGAATGGATTGGGTTGGAAAGGACCTTAAAGATCATCTAGTTCCAACCGATCTGACATGGGCAGAAACACCTTCCACTAGACCAGGTTGCCCAAAGTCACATCCAGCCTGGCCTTGAACTTCCAGGGATGAGCAGCCACAACTTCTAAGAGCAACCTGTTCCAGCATCTCACCAGCTTCATAGTGAAGAATTTTTGTCTCTAGTCTGTCTTCTATTTGCAATGTACCTATAGAATCCCTTCATGTCATCTTTAACATCCCTAGCCAAGTCTTATTCTAACTGGGCCTTAGCTTTCCTAACCTGGCCCCTAGCTTCCCAGACAACATCCCTGTATTCTTCCCAGGCCACCTGTCCTTGCTTCCACCTCTTATAAGCCTCTTTTTTTCCTTTGAATTTTCCTCAGCAGCTCCTTATCCATCCAAGGAGGTCTCCTGGCCCTCCTGCTGCATTTCCTTCTAGCTGGATGCAACACTCCTGAGCTTTCAGCAGGTGATACTTGAATATCAACCAACAGTCTTGAGCGCTCCTGCCCTCTAGGGCTATATCCCATGGAATCTTACTTAAGCAGGTTCCTGAAGAGTCCAAAGTCTCCCCTCATGAACTCCAGAGCAGTGAGTTTGCTGCATGTTCTTCTCACTGTCCTGAGGATCTCTAATTCAACCATCTTGTGATCCCTGCAACCAAGGCTGCCCTGGAGCATCACATTTCCAGCCAGCCATTCCCTGTTGGTGAGCAGGAGGTCAAGCAGGGCACCTCTCCTTGTCGGCTCCTCTGGAAGTTGTCTTCCACACAATCAAGGAACCTCCTGGATTGCTTGTACTGGGCTGTACTGTCCCTCCAATAGATATCAGGGTGGTTGAAGTCCCCCATGAGAACAAGGGCTTGCCAGTGTGAGGCTGTTCCTATCTGTCTGTAGAATGCTTCATCCACAGAGTCTTGGGTCCATAACAGATCCCCACAGTAATGTCTCCCATCGCTGTTCTCCCTTTAACCCTGACCCACAAACTCTCTATTGACTGCTCACCTGTCCCCAGACAGAGTTCCATAGTCTCCAGCCTATCCCTAACATAAAGGGCAACTCCCCCTCCCTGCCTGCTTGGGCCTCTCTTTTCTAAAGAGCCTGTAACCTTCCATCCCAACACTGGAGTCATAGGAGCCATCCCACCATGTTTCTGTGATGCCTGTTATATCATACTGCTGTAGACGGGCACACATCTCTAGTTCCTATTGTTTGTTCCCCATGCTACGGGTATTTGTATAGAGGCATCTGAGCCAAGCTCCAAATGAAGCCAGCTCATTGGCTGGAGTGCCTGGAACATCTCTATATTGCTCTGAGCATTTATTGTAAGTGCTGGCAACTGACTCGGGGTGGTGGGATGGAATGATGCCCTTCTCCCCCAGCACATCTAGTTTGAAGCATCCTTGACCAGTCTGGCAAGCCTCCTACCAAAACAGCTCTTCCCTTTCTTTGTCAGACCAGCTCCGCCAGCCCCCAGTAGACCTGGCCTACAAACTTGGGTCCCGTGTTCAAGATGCCCAAACCCCTGACTATGGCACCACCCTTCTAACCATTTATTAACCTGTCCAATCCTCCTAGCCTTTTTAAGGTCCTCCCCTTTATCTTGGAGAATTGATGAAAAGACAATCTGAGCTCCAGAACCCCTAACCACCTCTCCCAGGGCTTTGTAGTCCTTCTTTATGTTCTCCAGGCTACTGCTATCTTTTAACATCTGTTAATAGCTATTAATATCTAATTAACATCAATTAATATCTATTAACATTTTAACATATGGTTTGGTTTTGAAGTGTACATTAGACTCTTAAAGGAATATAAATTCAATTGAGGAGGATGTATTAGGAGTAGTAGATTCAAGATATCAGAACATTTGGAGAGCATACAGTGTAATTAAGAATAATTGGATTGTTAAAACTCTCTTCAAGCATGATCTTAATGTCACATAGGCACAGAAAGCTGTATGTATGTAAAGTGCTATGTGTTTTTGTAAAACAGGCCACTGAACATATTTATCTAAGTTTGGGGAGGGGAAAAAAGAAAAGCCCTACAAGTAAATGTTTGATGTTACAGTGAACTTAGGCGTAGTTTGATGCTCTTCATAGAGTATTTTCTTTAGCTCTTTTCAAAATAACTCTTGGGCTTCATCTTCACACAGAAAGGATTGCTTTAGACAATGGAGAGTGTGAACTTCCAGTTTTCATACTAGTTTTAAGTTTTTGGTGAGACAAATTGGATGTCTGAAGAAATAATGCTTATACTGGCCCATCCTCAAGTTGCTGGTTCTTTTTCCTACTTTCTCTTAAATCCAGTCTTGGTTCAAGTTGAGTAGTAAGCCAAAAGAACCTGTGCAATGCCAACTTTGAGTTTGCTTTTCATTGTAATTTGTCTTCTCTGTAATGTACTACCATATAGATTTTACTCTAGAATGACGTGGGAGTGAAAACAGCAGCTCCACAGTAGTAAAATATGTCAATGTCCAGCTCTCTCACAGAATCATATAGCTCACTTGGGTATAGAGTTACATTTGGGGACTATGCTGGAAGCCTTTGTAGCCTTAAATCTCCCAGAATAATTGGCAAAGCTTCCTTTTTCCTTTCAATAAACTAATTCCTATTTTTACAAGAATTGAGTGCTGCCCTTGTTCTCTGGTGCTTTGAAGAGTTTCTGTGGAATGTTTCCCCCATGATAATTTTCCTGCTAAACTTTATAACAGAAAATTGAAATGTGGTTGTACTTTATTTTTTTTTTTTCCTTGGGCTTATGTAAACCAGCCTTAGTGACTTATATGTATTTTTTCCACCCTCAGTGCACAGTGCTGTGGTAAACAGTCTGTCCTTTCACCCCTCTGGAAACTACCTGGTTACTGCTTCCAATGATTCAACTCTTAAAATTCTGGACTTGCTAGAAGGAAGACTTCTGTATACTCTTCATGGTCACCAGGTGAGGCAAAGCCTTTTATACAGTAATGTCTAAAGCCATCACAAACTGGGCAGAGCTGTGTTTCAGCCTTTCATTCTTCATGGCCTTCCAGAATCTTTTGGAAACCTTCTTACATAAAACTGTACTACTGTACTACTAATTGTAGTACTAATTGTACATACTAATTGTACGACTGTACTACTAATAATCTTTGAGATCATCGCTATTTTGAAAGGAAGTCCTGTGGGAAGGGAAGGAGGAAAGGTAGGAATGGAGGGAATGAAAAACCATGAAGGGAGCTCCAGTATTGAGTATGCAAGTCTAAGACCTCAGGGGCATAGTCAGAGCTGTGCTCCAGACTTTGGGTCTGTTATGTACTCTCTGTACTACAACTCTGACTGCCTGCTTCTCTAAAGTGCTGCAAATAACACTTGGCCTCTGACATGTTGTGAGGATAAATGCTATTCACCTGACAGGGGAGTTAAGGACAGTAGTCGTAAAATGGAGGAAACCTTTTTTGGGATGGGATTTGGGAACATGTTTCTATATTGTTAATGGACTGAATTAAATAATTGAAGGTTATAAATGCTGTTGGTTAGTTAATTTTAACTGATTGGCCTATTAGTATTATGCTGCTGGATGTGTTGCTTGTAAGGGTTATTATATGACTGCTTTGAGCTCTCTTTTTAAATGTTAAATGAAAATAAATAGACTAATTTCATTGTCAATAGTCAGTGGGGCTCAAGGGTGTGAAAAAGCAGACATGATTTAAGGCTTCCCTTTCCAAACGGACAAGGGGAACAGAAATTAACCTGCTTGTCTATGTGAAAATGGAGGCTGAGTCTTAAGGCATCAAAACTACCTGGGGAAAATTGCAGCCTGAAGCTGTTGTGGGTGGTTGGGATGGTTCTGGGCAATAATGGTAGTTGTATAAGCTGCAAACCTGGTAATTCTGCCTTCTTGTGGCTTTGTTTATGACTGCTCTATCTGATGTCTAAAAAGCTGAGTTTGTTCTGTAATGTCCCTTTTGCTGTGTATTGTTAAGCATTTCTTCTTTTTTGCAATATTAATGGAAAAATAGGACAACCTCATACTTCCAGCTCTATTGAAAGATGTGATTAATGCTGAAGAGAATAGGGGCAAGATAACAAATACTAATTATCCTAACACATAAACCTTGACTGCATAATACTTGCTTACTTTGAAACTGGACTAAGTGGGTACTCAATCAGATAGGGACTGTAAAGCTTTTAACTTTGTCTTAATCTTGTTTTCCTGTTTGTCTTTTGTGTCAATTTGCCAAGCGAGTTCTTGGGGAAGTAAGAAAAGGGGAAGTAAGAAAAGGATAAGTGTACAGGGATCTGTACACTTTTCACCCTTACATCAAGAAGGGATATGCCTTGTTATTGTTCAGCAGGAGCCTGAACTTACTTTCTATTTTCCTCTCCTAAGCTGTAGGCTACACCTCACTGAGTGCAGTGGCACATGAAAAAGAGTTTAGCTTTGAATGAGAGTTCAAAATGGATTATAGTGATGGAGCTCTTCAGAATTAGACAAGGGAAGGTCCCTTTAGGCTGATGCTGTACTTTGGGCTTCTATAAAACAATGGTTTGTGTTCAGAAGCAAAGTTCAAGCTCCACATTTCCCACCACCACTGTTTCAGATCAGTAAGATAAGGACTGTCACTCTCCTGGGCATTTAACTGGCAACAGGAACGCTTTGTCAGTGGGCACAGCTGTAGGGTAGTTGTCATTGTGTGATTGCACATCCTTCAGTTTGGAAACATGTAGAAGCATAAAAGTGGCTGGTAGTGTTTTCTGCTTGTTTTTAAGTGTATTGCACCAAGATGGCAGTGGAACTGGTCCTAGAACAAGCCTGGCTGGCGTTCCTTCTGCTACCATGTGCTGTACTGTTGTGGATTAGTTCTTTTAATGTCTGATTTAACAAATACCTTACTCTTCCACTAAAAGTGTATGATACCTGTGTTTCGTTCACAGCAAGCAACTGGTAGTGACAATAGGCCTTGCTTTCATCAGAAGATACTGGGATGGATTCTGGCACTTGCTGCTTCTATAGCCTGCTCTGCTCATAGATGAGCTCAGGCTACTTAATGCTGAGGGCTTGCTTTCCCCCCTCTGTTCTCACTGTGATGGCTGCCAGTGTCTCCAAGTGGCTAAAAATGAAGCGGGTGTGGATTTTTTTGGTCATTAAGATCTGCCTTTCCAAGTGAGAGATATAGGTTAGTCACCAAATGAACGGCCTGTTCTGAAGACATTCTTAAGTTTTGACTGTGTGGGTGAATGTTCTGGTTGAAACTTTGTTCCTCCTCTGACAGCTGACTGCTGTTATGTTGTTCTGGGAAGGCTGCGAGTGGACACTTGAAGTAAAAAGACTTAAGGTCCTTTAGGCATACATTGACGCAACTGCCAGGAATTTGTTAGCAGCTGATTAGCTGTAGTTTATGTAAGGAGGATAGCCAAGCTTACATTGCTGTCTTTAATTGTAATGTAGCTGGTCCCCTTGTAGCAGAAGGGCTGTTAGAGACAGGAGTTTGCAGCTTGGAGCTGACATTTTGCAGCTGCAAAGTATCATTCTGTATTGTGCTGCATATTTTAGTTCTGGAGTGCTTCAAGCTGTGAAGTACTCTTGCCTAATTCCATACAGATGAGACACAGGGTTGCTATGTAGGTCCACCTCTACTACTGAATCATCCTCGAGGAACAGAATGTTTTGGGACCTGTAAGTCACCTCTGAAGGGTTGCTAGAGGCAAGCAGGTACGTACGTACACAGGGCTCATCTGCCCTTTGGGTGATTTGAGGGTGTTTCCAGAGTGATTCCTTGGTGGAATGGAAGTTCTCAGTAAATATTTAGAAAATATCTGCATTGTTATGTTTATAAATAGGAAGACACAAAATGCTAAGTTAGGATTCCCAAAGCAACCTTGACTTGAACTGTGAAGTAACTGTACTCTGCTTACCTGGGTGGTGTAAGCACACTCTGCTTTGCTGGCTGACTAAAGAGCAAGATCTGAGCAGGTGCACAGGGAGCAAATGTACTCCTTTACACTCTGCTGCCAGCTCTGCCTAGGTGGCATTAAACATCCCTCCAGGCCTAGTCCTCTTTGAAGGGTGTTGAGGACATCTCAGGTCTGCACAGAACTGGACCAGTGAAGGCAGAGAAAGGTGTGTTGCAAACAAGAAGCAACTGACTTTAAAATAGCATTTCTGAGTATTCAAGGAAATGAGTGCTCTCTTCTTTCCTTGTGTTTTTTCTTTAACTGAAGCTGTCAGCAGTTTAAAAGCTACTGAAGATTCATTTATAAGGTGCCAGTGTAATTTTTCCCTGTTAGCTGCAGTCCTTACTCCCTGGTGAAGGAGGGTGCAGGCATGACAATCTTGCTCTGTGTTTGACAGAATTTGTCAAAGTTCAGTGGACTGAGAATCTTGTGACTTCCTTGTCAGAGGTTTTCTGCATGAAAACATCTCTTGTTGCCATCTCTGTCCTTGTGGGTTTTTTCCCCTTGCTTCCCTTTCTCTCCTTTTGTGTTATCACCCTCACTGTACAGTTTCTAGGAATCTGACTGATTTAGCTAAACATTTTTCTTGTATTTGCTGTTGGAGATGTTGGAGATGTTGGAGATGTAAATTCTTTCCACGGTCCCTATAGCTTTCCACTCCATCCCTACTTCAGGACAATACTCTGTTTTGTCCTGCACCTCATGATGTGCCTGTGCTGGCACCTTTATCCTCATCTCCACATTGTCTTTAGGGTATTTGTGTTTAGCTCAACTGTTTGTATTCTCCAGATATGCCTTGTTCCAACTCTTGGTACCTTCCTTACTCTCTTACCTAGTTCTTCTGTCGTATGTATTCATTTCTCCTAGGACTTAGAAAGTAGATAAAAATCTACTTGATCCCACTTGTCTCTCCAGCTCCCTTCCTCTCTGCCTCTCCTTTCATTGTGCAGACTGTGCGTCATTACTCTCCTCTGGTTTATACCTGGACCCTCTCCAGCTTGGCATTTAATTCTTCTGTTGTGCTGAAGCCAGTATTAGCTCTGCTTCTAGCTGAAGCTTGTGAGTCTGGCCTCTCTTGACTTGAATTGACTGTTGGTGTTGGCCCTGCTGTCCTTGAAACTGTGTGTCTTCTGTGCTCCAGCAGGTCTCTGGGGGAGGAAATGGTGTTCAGGAAGGCTGTGATTGTCAGCTTATTATTTATAGCTGGTACACATTCAGCTGCTACCTGAATGCAGGTATGACTGCCTGCTCCAGGCATAGTTCTGTTTCTCCAAACTAAACTCTTGGCCTTTCTCTTAAGTGTTTGTTTCAGAGATATCTATTTTTATCTCCACCTTTGAAAGTTTTATGTTCAGGGGGGCTATTCCTGCTGTCTCTTGTCATCTGTGTGTCAGCTGTTACCAATGCTATTAGAGCATCCTGCCAGTCAGACAGTGTTGTAATCTGTGTCCTGGCTTGGGATCACATCTCTCTGTAAGTGTTAAATGCATTTGAGTCATTCAGAATAGTTCTGAAAATCTTTTTTTAAGGCCACACTTAATGTTTGGTGTGAGCTGATCAACCTGTGAATTGCTAGGGCACTAAAGGCCTTGTGATCACTAGCCTCTTTCTGAAGGAAGTGGGAAAACAAGAAGGTGTAAATGCTGTCTTAGAGTGTAAGTGCTGTGCTTACCTATCTTAAGGAAGAAGTTCTTTACTGTAAGGGTGCTGAGGCACTCGAATGGGTTGCCCAAGGAAGTTGTGAATGCTCCATCCCTGGCAGTGTTCAAGGCCAGGTTGGACAGAGCCTTGGGTGGCATGGTTTAGTGTGAGGTGTCTGCCCATGGCAGGGGGGTTGTAACTGGATGATCTTAAGGTCCTTTCCAACCCTAACTATTCTGTGATTCTATGATTCTATCTCTGAGGAATAGTCTGCACATAAATTAGATCATGTCGCATCCTGTGCCCTCACCCTTCTTACCTATATATGCAGCTACAAGTGGGATGTTGCCTGGTGTTTCAGTTACCATGGCATGGTGATCTGACCTTGCTCAAATCTTGTTCATTGGGAACACTGCTGCAAAGGACTAGATTTGAGTCTATTATTGTTCCTTCTGTCTGGCTTCCTCTTTGTTTCCAGTTTCTTTGCTGTGTCCAGTGTGCAGGCAGTTTGTTCTTTCAGGACTCCCTGGGTAATCTTCAGCTGGCCTGGTTCTCCTCTTTCCCTAGAGGAGATAAGTTGATTAGTGGCAGTATTCTTCACTCAGTTCTTCCAGAGGATAACTTTTTGCTCTTTTCTGTACTTTCCTTCAAACCTTCTGCAGCTTTCTCCCATTATCACCAAATGATTATAATTTCAAACTCTATTTGAAAGGCACAAAAGCTCAGTAGTCCTCATGTTGTTGGCCTGCTGAGGACTAAATATGAAAGTTCCTCACTGCTGACTTAGTGTATCTCATTGTCCAGTCCCTTCTTTCTACAGCTTGCTGTTTAAGGCAAAAAGCTGTAGAAATTTAGGGATTGATGCTAGCAGTTTGTGTGCAGCACAGTGAGGATGCAGAACTGGAACTTCTGAATCCCCAGGGAACATTAATAGAAGAGCATTTGTATCCTGCCTCAGAAATAGGAATTAAGTGATGCTTTAGAAGGTTTCTGGATCCTATATGTCCTAGTTGCATGGGAAATAAGCTTAACATTCTCCCTACAGCTTGTATAGAAGAATATGCAGCTGCTGCCTTTTGACTTTTATAATGCAAACAGTAGGCTTAAAGGGAAGGAAAAATCTGAAGTCTTGGAATTCCTTTGTCTCCAAACACATACTTCTGGTCCAGGACTGCATCACAAATCTGTTGGATATCTGCTGTGCTTACCTGGAACAAATGGAAATTAGGTTGTGTCTAATCACTGGCAAGTGTAGCTCTGTTTTTGTTTTGTGTGTTTATATGAAGCTTTGAGAGTATTTGGCAAACTGGGGTTTGTATGTTGCTATAGCAAACCTGTTACATCCGGGCAGAGTGCTGTGACAGGATGTAGCAAAAATACTTTTCACTTAATTTATGTCAACAAATCTGTAGAGGATGTTGTGTCTACAGACTTGTTTGTTCCCCTTCTTCCAATTTATAAAGGCACATTCAGTCTTCGATACAATTTTCTGTTCTGGAAAGAATGTGTTCTGTTGAACTTTTTTCCTGCCCTTCAGAATGCCATGACTTTGGAGTTGGTTCATTGCCTGTTTTGATGTGATTTGTACTGTGTTAGATTTTGTCTAAGTGCACTGAAATATTCAGCCTGAAACAAATAATCTGGTGAAACATTGCTCCCCCCTGGTATTCCTCACTTGCGCTTGTTCCTAAACACTGCCTTAGTGTCTTGAAGGTTTGTTTCAGTTTCTTCTGCCCTCCCAACTCTGACAGGTTTGTTACAGAGTGCAGCTTCTGGATCCTCAGCTCTGACATCTTTAATATTCAGCACCAGGCAGTTTCCTGACTATCTACTTGATTCTGCCCTTTCTTGCTGCCTTTTATTTTTTTGCATTTGCCTTTTTCTTTCGACTTTTGCATTATTTGTTTTAGTTTTTATAGTCTTCATTCCCGACAGTGTAATCAGAGAGCCAAACTGCTGGGAAAGGTGGTGGGATAGGAACATGTACTGTCTCAGCTGGTTGATGACTGTGTCTTTGGGTTGAAATATCTGCACTATTTAGTGCTGTGTTAGTTGACCAAGCTCAGTCACACTAATGACTGCACATGCAGTTTGAAGTTGTTGCTTCTAGGTCATTTCTGGCAGGATCTGTTCAGTCAGGTGTTGCTATTAGGAGACCTCAAAACATTCTGAAGTCACTGCAGGTGAAATGCTAATATGGAAATACCTTAATGTATTTTAAGGAAGCTAAAACTCTTCATTCTGGCAGTGACCACACTGGGACTCTTGTTTTGCTGGCACAAAGTTCACACCAGGCTGTGGGACACAGGTTGCAGTGAGAGCTGGGTGCTCATCCCAAATGTAATCTTTGAGTATTTGTCTACCTTCAGGATTTATGCTCCTGAGTTCAGTTGTACAAAGGTGGAAGGGACACTGGAAACAAACTGCATGTGAGATTTCCATGCTATGCTTATTGGGAAGATGTGAACTCTTAATAGAATACTCTGTCCTTACAACTTGATTCAGAGTAATGGGAACCTTCCTGCTTGCCTTTTGAGATACATGATCTTACTTGAAATAGGATAGCTCTACTTCTGTCAGGAGGGATATATCTATGTGGTAGAGTTTCCTGGTGGTTATGGTTTTGGTGTGTGTTGTTTTATGTGGTGTGGTTTTTTGCCTCACCCTTACCCCATCAGCCTGTGATTACTTCAGCTTGCTTTTCCCAGTGCACTTGGCTGTAGGTAGCCTCTGGAAATGCATGTTCCTGCCTCTGCCCATTTCAGCTTGGGCAAAGCTCAGACTTAGAGTCTGCAAAGTAATGTGTTCAGTAGATACCATAAAGCTCTACTATCTGGGTTCTCAGCATTTTATTCTAAGCAGAACTGTTTGTCTGTTGTGCCTGTGCTTGAACACACGTAACAGTTTCCCAGGTCTGTTCAACTGCATCTCAGTGCCAGCCTCATCCTTCCCATGTGTGTCCTGCTGTCTGCTTTCTGAAAGGTTGGAAGCATATTAAAATAGATGCATGGTGTGAATTGCATTCTTTTACACTGCAGTGCTTTAGCAGTCAGCACCATTTAAAGTCTTCCAGAACTGACTGTTATTGTAAGACAAAGCTTCTTCAAAACATGAGCACCTGTGCTGTATGAACATGATCCTGGATGCATTGACTCAGATAGCTCTCCTGTAAAACAAGTAAGAGAAAAGCAGTTTAAGCCACCCTTTTATTCGTCAGTTAAAACCTTGTCCACTAACACTAACCTGCATAGATTATTAGGCTGTAGCTTAAAAATGGCAAATGATAGTATTGTAAGGAGTACCTGCCTTCTGCTTGTGATTGCCTGTGTTGCTGTGGGTACCCGTTTGGTTTGAAGCCTCTGTCATTGCCTGGCCACATGCTCCACACATGAGGGGATGTGAAGCAGTGATTCTGTTTTGTTTCTGAAGCCTTTGGGTACTCCCCTGCATTGACTTTGTCTGCTAGTTGGTATCCGAAGAGAATAGCTGCTTCCTGCAAAACTCTAGTAGAGAATACAGTAAATAGAAATTCATGTACAAAAGCTGCTCTGTCTGCCATTCAGTGACCTCTTCTTTTTTTACCAGTGCTCTTCAGGTAGCATTGGCTTTTTCTTCCTTCTGTGCTGAAAAACTGTGGGCTTCTTGACTTCCAAGTTTCAAGTAAAATAAGTAATTGGGTTCTGCTTTGAATACTGAATCGTCTGCATTTGGTTATCCTGCTTTTACAGATTCCTTACTTAAAATGCTTCTAACTTTGATCAAATTGATTGCTATGGTTGATAGCTGTCCAAGCTTACATTGAAGTTACATCGTGGTAGAGTAAGCAAGAGCTTTAAGCCTTGGGTCTTCTGTAGTGGATACCCTAGAAATATATATAGGAGAGCATGTGCTGATTATAAATAAAACCTAAACAAAACCAAATCTGTATTTTCAAAGGAAGGCTGTTGGGAAAGCCTGTGGAGAGAAGATACTATTTTCCATGGTGAATCTAGTGCACATGGTGGTCTTGTGGTGTCAGTTTCTTGGAGATCCTGGGTAATGCTTGAAGTTCTGGTCCCTGGAGTTCTATGATTATGTGAAAATTTTGGCTTGGTGCATTTTCCTTTCATGGTTCTAATATTCATGGTGTGCAGAGGTGCTTGGGAAACATGGATTCTGAAGGCTTGACAATTGAAGCCTGAAAGGTGGATTCATCACTCCTCATAGCATCTTTTAAAACTTGTTTTAAAAGATGCTATGTTTTTATGGGGCATGGTTTATGATTGTGAATGCTTAGAATTGTCAGTAGTTGGGGGTGTTTTACCTCTAACAATCTTTCTCAGTATGCCTTTTGATGCTGCTCTGGGTGTGTCTATGTGTTTAAACCCCCTTTTCTGCTTTAAGCCTTTCTGGCAGGTGGGTAACTGCAGATGCATTAAACACAATACATCAGTTTTTTCCTACTTTTAATAAATGAACAGAAGTTTTAGGGATTTCTGATTCTAAAGGGAAGAGAGAATGATGGTGAGGGAATAAGGAAACACATGGAGCTTTAGAACTTGGTTTGTTTCTGGCTCAGTGCCATGGATATTGGAAAGTGGGTGTCTTAAACTGGGGGCAAAAATGTGGGAAATAAGTAAGGGCCAGGGAGCTTAGCAGGTTAGTTTTGGGCCTGACAGATAAGAGCTCTTTTAATTTTCCTTTTGGTTGCTGATGTCAAATGAGAAATACCTTGTAGAGCTGTGATCAATGGAGCTTTGTAACAAGTTTCCTTTCACTTGTTTTTAAACCAGTCTTTTGAATCTGTTTGCAGGGGCCAGCTACCTGTGTTGCATTTTCGAGAACTGGAGACTTATTTGCCTCTGGAGGTTCTGATGAACAGGTACCTGACTAGTTTAATTTGATAGCTTTGTGCCTTGTTGTTACTATTTTCTTGGCATCTTACTGCTTTCAAAGAGAAGACAAATATTTAAAACTTCAGCCTAGACTTCTCTTATTCAGGAAGCACTTCAGCTGGGTTATCTGGAAATGTGTATGTGTAACAGGAAATATTACCCTATGTATGGCCTGTGTCCTGTGCCTTTGAGGTGTCTGGTGCTGGGGAATAAGATGGGTGTACAAATGGGCTGTGCTGATGGATTGTTGCCTGCTCTGCCACTGGCTAGTGCTGAGACACGAGTGTAAGGACAAGGTGGGGGAGTGGGGGTGTGCTTCTTCTGAATACTCTTTCAGGCTCCACTGGTCTAAAGTGCTCTCTATTTTATATTCCTTAATGCTCTCCTTTTCCTGCAGATCTGTGCTCTCAGTCTTACATGAGACGCTGTGGCTAAGCCATCTCCAGTGACTGAGACCAGATGGTTTTTGACTGGATGTGAATACAGGCTGTAGGCCTTTGTAGTAATGGGGGCCTGGTTCAAAGTTGTGCTAATGTCACCGTTGCACAGCTTTCTGGGTTAAAATTGGATTTTTCTCTGCTAACCTTGATATGTAGACTAGATTGAGAGCCTGTGTGTCTTGTACTGCTGGTAAAAGGTTTTGTGGTTGAAGCATTGGGGTAGAAAGGGAGATCTCTTCCTTTTAACTTCTGGTTCTGAGTTATAATTCAGATTTACACTTCTCTAAAAGCTGCTGGCTTTGTTTTCTCTTGTCAGTGGGGGAAAGCAAAAATGTCCTAAAGCATGTCTGGATCATGCTGAAATGACTTGCTGGGCTTTCTACACAGTGTATATGTTCAGTTGTGTTCTGTGGAGGAAGAAACCAGTCCTAGGGTTGTAACTCATGACAGTTTCATGAGCTGATGCATTTGAACTCTGTTTAGAGGACTTGCTGAGGTGGATGGCATAGCTTGCTGTCCTCTCTCTTTAAGACCACTTTTAATTAAGGATTTAGATTGAGATTCGTCCAGGTTTTTGCCTTATAAAATTATAATAGGATCACTAGAATAAGGTTTGCTCTTGAAATGCTTATCTAATGCAAGAAATGAATATGCCTTTTTGCTGTTTTTTCTTCTTAAAAGCTCTCAGGTAGCTGGGAGTCCCAGTTATATAGCAGTTCAATATTACCTATTTCCAATAGAAAGCTTCAGATATTTTATTTGTCTTCAATTTCTAGGCACAGCTAAGGAGCTTCTTAGTAGCTTTGTTTTGTAGCTTAACAGTATGTATTTACCTACTTTTCTCCATTATGTAAAGTGGATTGTGGATTCCTTCAAAAGGCTTTTGTTTTCTCAGCTCCCCCTTCTTTCCCGTGCTTGGGATTTCTTCAACCAAAATATTGCTCATTGGAAAATATCACATGGCATTGTTAAATTGAAAGACTGAATGGCAGTGCCTTGTAAAGGTGCTTTGTAAAGATATATTTGTGACATGGAGTCGTAATGTACTTCGTTGGCAGTCCTTTCCATTGCAGCTCAAGGTTGTGTGTTTCTGAATGCATGCACTGGGAAGGGCAGCTATTGGCTTTCCTGTTCTTAGCTCCCATGAAGGAACTGCTCTCTCCTCTTAGGTTTGTATGCAAAAGTGCAGCCATGCCAACTGCAGTGATAGACACTGCAGCCACTCCAACCACAGTGATAGATGCTGCAGCTGAATGAACAGACCAGTTTGTGCTAGTATCAGTTGCTCCTATAAGCAAGGGGAAAAGCAAATGAGAGTCACAAAGAGCAACTAATGCAGTGAAGAAAGATACAGACCCAATGCACATACTACAGAGGATGGCATCGGAGCAAGAGTTATTACTATAGGAATCAGAGGAAGAGGTAACTTCTCGATCCTGGACCTCAACCAAGCAGCAGAATACATAAAAAGGTTTCAGTAGTCATCCAGGGGAGCACATCATCACCTGGTTGCTGCAATGCTGGGACTGTGGAACTGATGGTCATGAACTAGAAGGTAGGGGAGCCAAGCAGCTGGGATCACTTGCTAGGGAAGGGGTAAAAGACAAATAGACTGCAAAAGAGAAATGGTCCCTCAGCCTTTGGAGGTGGCTCTTTGCAGCTGTGAAGGAAAGGTTTCCCTACAAGGACAATGTTATGTGTCACTCAGCCAAGTGGACCACGATAGAGAGAGGCAGCCAGTACCTGAGGGAATCAGCCATTGTAGAGATGATCTATAATAGGTCAGATGTCAGGAATGCACCTGTAGATCCAGGTGAAGTCGAATGTACGTGACCTACGTGGTGGAAACTTACACAGTGTGCCGTCATCATATGCCCACTCATTGGCATCAATGCCCTTGATTGAGGCATCAGCCCTGACTTCCCTTCAATTGTCATCCTAATAAAGAATGAACTTTGATGAAACCAGATGAGCTCAGCAGTGACCAGACAAGTTCAGCAGTGTCATCAGCAGGCAGCAGTCCAGCACTGCACACCCTCTGTCCTACCCTGGAAGACTGTTACAAAAGATGGAGCCTGACATCATGGACTGAAAGAATTCAGCAACTTTATAGGGATTGGTCCATGGAATAAGGAATGATATCTCTCTTTTTTTGTGTGGGGGTGTGTGCGTGTGTGTATATATATATATATATATGAGACAAAAAGCAATGATACATTGAAAAAAATGGGATCTGAGCATGACATGAATGACATGGAATAAGGACTGAATACTGTCTTGGGTTCAGCTGTAACAGTTATTTTTCTCTTTCTTAGTAGTTGGTGCAGTGCTGTGGTTTTGACTTTAGTCTGGGAACAGCACTGATAACACACCAATGGTTTTAGTTGTTGCTAAGTGATGCTTACTCTGATCAAGGACTTTTTGATCTAGTGCTCTGCCAGTGAGGAGGGGCATGGGAAGCTGGGAGGAAGCAGAGAACAGGGCACCTGACCCAAACTAGCTAAAGGGGTATTCCATACCACAGCACGTCACTCCCAGTATAGAAACTGGGGGAAGTTACCCAGAAGGCCCAGATTGCTTCTCAGGTCAGGCTGGGTATCAGTTGGCGGGTGGTGAACAATTGTATTGTGCATCACTTGTGTTTTGTTGTTTTCGTTTTCCCCTTTCAGTTGTATATTCTCTCCTCTTGTTATTTCCCATATCATCATCATCATCATTATTATTATTATTATCATCATCACTGGTAGTAGCAGCAGTAGTTTTGTTATACCTTAGCTACTGGGCTGTTCTTATCTCAACCTGTGGGATTTACATCCTTTTGAGACTCCCTCCCATCCCTCTGGGAGCAGGGCTGGGGAGAAGGAGGAGAGTAAGCAAGCAACTGTGTGGTTCTGAGTTACCAGCTGGGCTTAAACCAAGACAGTGGAGAAAGAACTTTAACAAACAATATAAACATGTGTTAAAACCAGCATTAGTCTTCACTTGCTAGTTTTTCAGTGGAAGGGACCTTGCTAAATACTAACTTACTGAATCCAAAAGAAATACAAGGCATAATAAAGAACATCTCTACAGGTCAAAAAGGATCTTTTTTGTGTGATAACTTAGATATGTAGCCTGTCTAAAAACCCTTACTGAACTGCAGACAGGCCTATTATATGAGCCTGCTGGAATTGGGACAATGTTGGGTTTTTTTTTTGCCATTTGCATCCTCTGCTGCAAATATGTGCTGGTTTTAACATTGTGTGAGCTGCCCCAGTGAAGATACGGACAGACTTCAACCCAAAGTAGTGATCTGAATAAGTATCCATTTTTGTCACCAGTCTTCATTGAGCTGTGTTGTATTGCTCTTAATCCCCAGGTTAGACTATCCTGGTGTCAGTACCCACCTTTTTTAATAGTACCTTTGCTAGCTGTGAAGAGACACAACCTATTCTATAAAAGAGCATCACTTTTTTTCTCCTACACAATGGTGTAGTCTCAGTGGTTAACTATGCAACAAAGCCTTCATTTCACATAAAGTAGGGATGAAACCTTGTAAGTGAAGAATAAACACATGTTTCTGATAGCCAAGATGGGCTGCCAGGTTCATAGATGGCTTTCAGTCTTCTGAAATATTTCATTGATTGCTCTTAAACTTTCTAGACTTGGAGTCACTGCTAAGGATTTTATTCCATACATTTGCTGTTGATGTGCTGAAGTGGTTTATGTTAGAGGCCTCTCCTCTCTGAAATAAATACTGCATTATGGAGAGAATATGCCTGTAGTGGAACTTAAGTGTGGTGTTCAGCTGAAAAACTAGCTCGAGATCTCTAGCACTTGTCTCAGAGTCTTAAACTCTGCTTTTCCTGTGAATGAATCTCATGATAAACAACTGACTAGTTGTTTGGGGTGTGGCTGATAACTGTTGTAATGCTAAGCATAGTATTTTAATGTATTTGTGGTTTTAATGGTATTATTCTGTGTGTTGCTTTGATGTTCTTTAGGTTGCTCTAGATTCATGATGTTTATGAACCAAATAATGTTGGAAGAGGTCACTTATACATTGAGAACCCATTTATGCTATGTCTGTATTCAGTAGCATATTTAAAAATAACATCTTTAATTTAATTAGTGGCAATGCTTTCTTAGATAAACTTTGTGTGCATCTGCTGACTCTGTGTTGACAAAATTGACCTTTAAGCAAACATAGATGGAAAATTCTAATAGACATTAGCTTTCTTCTGCAGGTGATGGTCTGGAAGACTAACTTTGATGCAGCAGATTATGGTGATGTACTGAAAACCCAGAAGTCTGGCACGAGTTCCATCATCCCAGAAGATGGAACCCATCAAACTCTGGTAGGTCAGCATACAGAAATTGTGCAGAGTTCCTACCTACAGCTAAGAAGCATGTGACTCAGGTAGAAAGAGGAACTATAGAGCTATCTTTCTTTGGTATTTACTTGAGCTGCAAGATAGGTTTTTAACCAACTTCATATTGTGTGTGTAGTTTAACTGTACTTGCTTTAGGAAAAGAAACACAAGATATTTAACAGGGAAATAAATTTAGTGTATGTATAGATGTATTTTTTTATTTCAGTCTCTGTTAAAGAATTGTGTGGTAGGCTTAGATGACAGTCCATGCAAAGAGCAGAGATGTGAGTAACAGCTGAAGTCAGTTTTTCTAGCTGATGTGAATCCTTTAGGCTGGTGTCAGTCTAAAAATAGATACTGTTCGCTATAGCTTTTCACTGATGGTCAGCAAAAACGAAAGGAATCTCTGTGCAGAGACATCACACGTTAGAAATAGGTGATGTATTGGAACTTCCTTCTCAAATGTATGGAGAGATTAGTTCATAGCTATTCCCTGAACCATGTATTAAAAGCCATCTGAGTTCTCATTGTACCGAATGGCTAAATCCACCAAGTGGGTAATTCAGTATGATGCACTGATCAAAGTGGAGTACTGATGTTGGATGTCATGGCTAGTACAAGAGTAACCCTTTCAAGTTACTGCTCATGAGAGTTGTAATTTTTACCCATGTTGATGCTTCACTTCAACAACATAAAATGCAGAAGTCTATCTTTGGATATTTTTGATACATTTGAATACCTAGAAGATTCTGAAATACGACAGTGGCTGGTTTTTGGTACATCTTGTTCAACATAAGCTGTAAACTGTAAAGCAGTTTGTTAACCAGGGGTTTATGCATATGTGGCATGGCCTCAGTTAAAAGGTAAGCTTCTAGCCAACATCTCTTGCTCTGTGGCAGTGTCTTTAATCTTATCAATTTAGATCTTTATTGGGATAAACTCATGTTCTATAAAGCATAGTAACGTTTTTATTTAACATGATTTCAGTCCTTTGCTGGAGGGTTGGAATAGTTGTAGTGTTTTGTGACAAGGTTTGAGTCTGCAGCTCTAAACCTGGTGCTTTATTATGTGGAGTGCTCTATAAAGAAAGCAAATAAAATCAGAGGATGCTAGTGCTAGGTGAATGGGAGAGGATGGTAAGAAGCAATCACAGAAGAAATGAGGAGGTGAGAGTCTTTATTGATCCTTGGCTAGTTTTGGCTAAAACTGACTTCTTCCTTTTCTTTCTTTCCTATGTTCTAACTCTAAAGTTATGCAGGCCGTGAAACTAGCAGTCCAATGACCTCTTTGTTTATTAGCCTTTTGAACTGGAGTAACTTTTAACTCTTATCTGCTTTAATTTAAGATATGTTTAATATAATTCTGGGCTGAAATAAGCAGAGACAAAGAAAGCCTTTATGGGAAGAAATACTTTCAGTTTGTAACATTCCAAGGAATGGCTTAAATAGTGTAGACAAGGTGTCCACTAATGGGAGATAACAGTAAGTTTACCCCATCTATACTGCTGTTACTACCAAAGCATATTATCCAGTGGTAATTTAAGGAAAGGAAGAAAATGTCAGAGCTATTCTAAAACCTGGTTCTTTGTTGTAGAACCTCTTAAGATGTGCAGTGAAAGTAGTTGCTGAACAAAGCTCTTGAACAGTGACTAACCAACCTGAGTGTTTGTCACTCTGACAAAACTGTTCCCCTGTGGAAGAGGGTTTACTGGCAAAACTTCTAATAGATGCTGCTGGGACCAACTGTTTGTGTTGCTGACAGGCAAATCTGTGTCATGTGGTATTGGTTGACAGGGGGTTGCTCCACTCATGCTCCGAGCCTGTGGGAAACAGGGCACTATATTCTTTGAGGTAATATACTGGTTTGGACCACGTGCTGTGTTTTTGCAGAGGGCAAAGTGAATCCATGCTGAGTCATGTGGAAGAGACATACTTTGGTTTGGGGACCTAAATTACTTCAAAGGAGCAAGTATTTTGAACTGCCAGCCTAATGCAACTGTTGGTTTGGGTGTGCAGCACAGGAGCTATCCCAGCAGTACTACCTGAATATAAAAAGTGTTGGGAAGTTCCTGTGTTATGTGCAACTTTCAGAAGATCAAACCGAGTGGTAGTGAGTGGGCTTCTTCCTTCCTGTTTACTTCTTGGGCAAATATGGTGTTATCTTTTGGCCTGAATAGCACAAATGATGCTTCCACTAGATCTGCCAAATTAGCTGTGAGCATAAATAGAAACTTGTAAATTAAACATTTGCCTGCCTTCAAGGGTAAAATTATTCCTAGTTAAGAGGCAGGGCTGAAGGTGCTTGCAGTGGTGACTTTGGATGCTTGCTGGCAAAACTAAGACAAATGTTTTAGTCAACTAAGTCTGATGCAGTTCTATAGTGTGGTCTTCTATGCAGTTAAGAACATTGTTTTGCCTTGAAAGTGTGAGGCAGCTCTGTCCTGCAATAAAGGAATGGAATTTGATTTATTTTTTTTTTTGTCTCATATCATAGTCTGATTGGTGCTGCCAAAGCCAATATAGTCTATTTTATTTGGGTGGTATCAGCTGTGCTGTGGCTGCCTGTTACAAGAACAATTGTGTAGAGCTTATATGTGGGCTCTACTAAGAGCGCAGTGCACTTCATAAGAATGGAAATGTAAAATATGACTAATACTCAATATCCTTGCGTATTAGCTTTAGGAATGCAGTGCTTTAATATGAAGGCAGTTATAATTGCTGGAGTTAGAAGGGGAAGAATAAACAATGCAGTCTGAAAGTATTCTTATTTTGAATACCATAGGTTAAGTTTAGAATTGATATAAGATGTTCTTTGCTGCTAACAAGAACAGATGTCTCTGAAGAAGGCTTGGTTTGTTATTTTAAGTATATCCTGAGAGAAGTCTTGGCCCTATAATAACTATTCTATGATGTCCATTCATAAAATCATAGAATAGTTTGCATTGTAAAGGGCCTTCAAAGGTTACCTAGTCCAATCCTCCTTCAATGAGCAGGGACGTCTTCAACTAGAGGAGGTTGCTCAGAACCGCATACAGCCTGGCCTTAAGTGTCTCAGGGATGGTGCATCCACCATCTCTCTGGGCAACAGCAGTACTCTTTCTTTCAAATTAATTTCATTACTGTTACCTTTTAGAAATGTATTAATGCTGGGCTTTTTAGGAGTACTGTCACTGCTAAAACTTACTGCAAGACTTAAATTTCACTATATATTCAGTTCCTTCTTTTGAGCAAAATGTTTGCTTTTTAATAACTAAATACTTGGTGGATCTTGTGTAGTTGATGTCAGTCTTTTCCCATCAAAGTCAGACTTGAAGCTGCCACCTATAGCTTTTGACTTCATGCCAAGGTCACCTTTCCCTTCAATGAAAAATGAAGCTGCTTCACCTGTCTTTGCTGGTGTGTTAGCTTGCCAGAATTCTGCTTCTGGAATAATACTCAGGTTTTGCAAAAGTTTTGGGATGTAACTGCATTTAAAACTGGCACAGAGGTTATTTGGTTTTGGTACCCTGAAAATACATGAATGCTTTTCTTGACACATCTTTAGTCTGTTTCACCCTTTATGTAAGTTAGGGAGACTATTTTTCCAAGGAGAGTTTGTGCTCTCTTTTATAGTTTTTCTCTTAATCCTTGTGAAAGCACAAATACTAATCAAAACAGGGGCTGTCTAAAATCACTTAGTTTAGTATCCGGTTTCTCATGGGGAGAGTCAGGCTAACATGCAGGAATAACTGAACACAGACATCAAAACCAGTTTGTCATCAAAATGAATGGTAGAAAAAAGAATCCAAAATAACCTGTGGGAAAGAAGAGGCATGAAACTTCATCAAGGTTGGTGAAGTTGTAAACAAACTTGCTCTAAACCAATTTTCACTTTAGTAGGCAGAGGGAGACTGGAGCCTTTAGTAGGTGCTGGTTTCTCATGCAGTTGGTTAAAGTTCATTATGAATCAGGGTATTGGGCTTGTTTGCAACAATAGACATGAACTTCAAAGTTCTCTGCCCACCTGCTTGTGTTTTCTGTAAATAAAAGGCTTAGGAGATGCAGCTTGCTTTGAAAGTAGAACTCCTTCATGCAAGGACTGATGAAAACAAAAGAGAAGTTCATGATGAGCAGGAGCTGAAGTCATGACTGTGGTGTAAAAGCACAGACAGGAAAGTGTGATAAAGAAAAACACTAAAGCTGTCGGAAGTGAATTGCTACTACCTGTCAGTGTAAACGTGAGACTGTAAACGTTAAATCAGAATTATGGTAGCTTTCAAATAATTGCTTCCTCTTACATTACAAGCTAACAATTGTTGCTACTAAACGTTGCATCATTGCCTCGAAAACTGCAGTTGAGGCAAGAGCTTGTGCTGCATGCTGTGTGGAGCTGATAGAAAGAAATGAAGTCTTATAGTCCTGTGTTTTGATCCTATAAGATTCTAGATTGAAGCAAATGCAAATGCTATGTGGCAAGATTAAATTCGTGCTTTAAGCTGCAGTATGGAGTAGTAAGAACCTAAAAGAAAGTCAGAATAGGAGGTATGGATTTGCTATGTGACTTTGTAATCTGGTCTTTTATGCTTGTCCTGGGATCAGTAAACTGTAAGCATAAAGGTCTATCTGTATAAAGAGTTGTATACAATCAGATCAAAAGACATGTTCACAGATCTGATATGTTGTAAAAACATTCATCATACAATTTGTTCTCTCCAGAAAGGGCAGATAATGTGTTTTATTTTGAGGGTTTGGTGGTGGTGTTTTTCCCAAATACAAGAAAGGCTTCGTACATGCGGTTACAGCTGATGTGAGGATGCAAGAACATTTGTTATGTGACAGATTTGCTGCTGTTGTTGACTAATTCCAAGAAGACTATGTATGGTCAAGTGTTTGGAGCAAATGCTGAACAGTTGATGTCACATGGACAGTTAGAAAATGCTTGGGTGTTTATCTAAACTTGTGCATTGAAAATTATGAATAAAAACATTGTAGTATAAGCTAAGTTGGTAAACAGTTTTTCATGCAGTATTATGGAAAGTAGCTCATTGATACAGAGATTCTTCACTCGAGTTTAAACATGAACCTTCTTCAGGCGTGTTGTAACTCCTTGTGAAAAATACCACTTTGCAAAGGAGGCAGCTGATGAGGAGCCTTCAGTCGAAGACTGCATATAGCTTTCTGAAGGAAAATATTTAAAACTTATTTGTGTTGCAGTACCCCAGAGACAAAGCTGTCTTTAACAGGGGGTGTGGGAGCTTCAGGTGTCCAGAAGGCTGTGAAATGCATGCTCAGCAAGGGATGCGTGTAGTTTGCTCATCTCAGACTAAGGGTATCCTGGCAAGAGAGGTAATAGATGCAGCATAACTTAAGCTTGCGGGTGATGAGGAAGTGTTTCTCTTGCCACTTCTGTTGTGAATTCTGCAACCATATAACTTAAATATAAGCAGCTTAGTTGTCAGCTCCTGATAGGACTCTGAGAGACCTGTTTATATGAGTGGATGTGCAGACAGACTCAGAACTGGGTAATCCCTTGTTTGGGCAATCTAGGAGACATGGGCAGAGGTGCAGAGTTGTCCTCTGTCACTGTCTTGCCAAGAATTGTTTCTGCTCTTTTGAAATTCAAGAGTACAAATGTTTTAAGTATCTTCAGCTCCTTTGAAGTTAAATAGTACTCAATTGTGGAGCTACCAAATTTGAAAATTAATGGCATAGCAGACTTCACAGAGTGAAGCTTGGGAACAGCAGTGCTTCAGTAGACCATTAAACAAGTAAGTGGCCTGTGACTCTTCAGATGTGTCTTTTGGTTGAGACAGGCATTTAGGCCTCTTCCTAAGTTGCTGGGTTTAACATTTTCTCCAGGCATTGGACTATGCTTATTTTCTCCATGACAATTTTCCCAAAAGAGTTCTGTTGAATAGGATTGGAGACTAATTCCAGAACCCATGATCTGATCATCTGAAGCCTGTAACTGTGTGTCCAAAGCTGACTCCACCTCTCCCTTTGCTGGCTCTGTTTCATCTTTGGTGACCTTGGGTGCCTCCTGCTCTCAGCCTGAGGTCTCTGTGCTGACTGCAGCAGTTCATTCTGTCAGCCACTAATTCCTTGTGTAAATAAATTCCTCCTGAATTACTCATAGGCCAGATGTGCCTTTTCTTTTTCTGACCTTTTGGCTTCCAAATGGTAACTATCTGTAATTTTGGCATCCATTACCATGGACCAATTCTTTTGGACACTTTTACTTTTTCTTTCACTTACTGTGAAATCCCCTCCTGGGAAGCACTTTCAAGGCACAGAGCTGTAGTTCTTTGCAATTGGATGTGAATGTGTGTTGTTGTTTGCACCTCCTTCTGTGTATTTATCTTTCAGTGTTGTAAGGGAGGAATCCTGTATTCACAGGAGGGGCTCTAACCTTCAGCCTTCAGGATAAAGATGGTCTGCAAAATGATTATTTTTCCTGATCTCTTTGTCACCATGTTTCTTTGAGGATGCGTTCCCACTCCAGGAAGCTTTAGTTTGGTAAATGACTGTCTTCACTTTGGAATGAGTAGTTAGATTATTTACTTAAACGATCAACATTGTGATGAGTGCTTACGATGCTCTCTACTCTGCTTGGCTGTCTGAGCAAAAGCTTCATAGAGCTGTGCAAGACTCTTACTGCAACTGACCAAAGGATGCTCAGGAGCTCTTCCACATGTTCTTCACAAGCAGTATAGTTGCAGATGGTTATCCCAGCTGCCTGGCCTTTATTACTCTTTTGCTGAAGGAAGCTCACTCACGTAAGCTTGTTGCAACATGTGATTGTAATTTTTTGCAAGGAGACAGAGTTTCAACAGGAGCAGTGTACACCTTCAGATGCTGAACATCTGCCTCCTTTGTGGTGTGGACAAAGATGGGTCTGTGCTTTGGCCTGTGCCTAAAGAGGCTGTGTTTGTAAATCTTGAGAGAGCCAGAAAGATGTAATTTTCTTTCATCACTCACATTCTTCTCTAAGCAAGAGCAGCTAGTAGCAATTTCTGTGCAAGAAGTGTGCTCCTGTGGTGTCTTCCACTCATCTTCCTGGAAACCAGAGATTTAGAGTCGGATGAATTTTAACCTTCAAGAAGTTCCAGACACTTCGTTGACTAAGGGAGCTGTCACGGTGAGTAAGGCTGGCTAGCTGAGAATGTTTGCTTGATCTCTTCCTGCCTGTTGCAGCATCCCTAGAATCTGGGGAACGTAATCATTCTTCCCATTATGGTAGTATGGTTAGGAACTCTGGCTAACATGGGCCAGAAGTAGCACACTGCCCGTTCACTTACAAACAAATGCTCTTGCTAAAAAAGAGAGAGAAACTTGGTCTTACGCTGTGTGTTTACAGGCCTATCTGAACTCCTTCACCCTGGTACGGATAACTTGGTTCCAGCCCAGTACATCAGGCAGGAAGGCATCAGTGTTTCATCTTCCCTTTTGTGGGTAGCCCCCAAGGGGGTAACAGCTCGTTTTCATCATTGGAAAGGCTGTATCCAACTGAGCTCTAGAGTCCAGCTCTAATTCACTGGAGACAAAAGCCTGGTAACACTGCCAGGTTTCTTCGTATATCAGGAAGCCCAAGTTCATCTGAGTGGAACTGAACAGCTCTATCAGTTGACTGTGCTGCTTGTGGAGCCTCACGGTAGATCTTGCCAATTTTCCTGCATCTTAATTTGACTGTGAGGCTGCATCAGGGCAAAATAAATGGTTTTCTCTCAACTAAATGAGTGTCTGCTTTGCAAGCATTTAACAGCAGAGCTCCTTTCTGGAAGATGTGCCAGGAAGCCTCTGTTAATGGCTAGCACTCTGATACTATATTTCACCTTTTTTCTTGTTGTTGCTGTGTGAAAATGAAGTTTTCACAAGCGAAGGGGTTTTGCCTCTATGATGTTTCTCTTTATCCTGAAACTTTTGGGTTTGTTTTCCTCTTGATTAGGTCACTGTAAGGAAAAAGGGTGAACATGTCAAACAAATGAAAGCTTATATCTTCTCTGATTTTGTCCATTAATATTTTTACATGTTGCAGTCTGTTTCAGAGTTTTCTGATCTTGATGAAGGACCTAAGAGAGACAAAAGGCAGGGTATAGGTGCCCTCAGTTTGGCTTTCCAAGAGGCTCAGAATGACTGCACTGACCTGCAACAGATTTGCCTTTTAGTGGATGGGAACAGCTGTGCTGCTATGACTATTTTCCTGTGTGTTCTGGTTTGACAAGACTTTCTGCAGAAATAAGAGGATCAGCTTTTAATTTCTGTCACCTTGCAGCAAATAGATTTGTTCTTTAAGGCTCTGGAACAACAAGGCAAGTCCTGACAAGTCATTATTGGTCAGAATAAAAAATGCCTTTTAAATTCAGCATCTCGGGCTAATTAATGTAAATGCACGCACTTAGGTTGCTGCTGTATGTGGCTTGTTCTAGTGCTTGAGTCATAATTCAAAGAGAAGGGATGGAGGCAAGTTATATTTTTTTGCTTTTCCAAGCTGCTGTTCTGTCAGCTCTGAGATGAAGATGGCTCCAGCTTGAAAAGCTTCTAAGACCTCAGACTTTTCTGCTAAAATGCAGACTTGAAGCAAAAGCAGTAACAAATGGACATGTTATATGCAGACACACACATGCTGTGTTTACATATGTGTATGTATACATATAACATATATTTTTTTATTACTTGTATTTCTACTGTGAGGGTCGTGAAGCACTGGAGCAGGCTGCCCAAAGAAGTGGTGAATGCTACATCCTTGGCAGTGGTCAAAGCCAGGTTGACAGAGCCTTGTGCGACATGGTCTAGTGTGAGGCATCCCTGCCCATGGCATTGGGGTTGGAACTTGATGATCTTAAGGTCCTTTTCAATCCTAACTATTCTATGATTCCATAGGTAATACACATAAATATGTACATGATATGTATGTTACACAGCATATACATACCTATTTCATTAGAAAGAGGCAAATGATTCTGATGAAAAAAATGAGCTGGAAGCTGTTGTTCCCACTTCAGGAGATCTGTGTGTGTTTTGCTTCTTGCCTTGGAGACTGTTGGTGATGAAGAACCTGTAGTTGGCTGATCCAAGGCTGAGGATCAGCACATTGGTTCAGTGTTTGGCCGCTTTGTCTTGGGAGCCTTTGCCAAGAGCAATCTTAAATAAGGCCAGAGAACAGTAGTTCAATTCTTGGTGAAATTTCTTACCAATGGTTCTTGTATTTATCTTTTTGTTCCTATAGTGTCTTGTTTCCACCAAAACTGTTCCTTTGAGATTTTTGGTGTTGTTCTGGTCCAGAAGCACTGTTAAAATAGCCAGTTAAGTATCTCCTGTACAACAAAGCCTAATTATTCCATGCTAAATTTGAGGAGACTCTTCACATCTCCCAAGACAACACTAAGGCTGATGGGAAGGGAGAATTGCTTAAGGGAGGTGAAATATCTAAGCAAAGTAAGAAAAGACAAATCTAGCATGCTGAAGGCCACGCTCAGCTTTACCTTCTCAAGAAATACAGACCTGTTGTATTTTTTTCAACAGCTGATAGTTATGAAGTCTTACCTCTCCGTGCACTCTTTCACTGGGCTTTCAAAGTCTGGCAGTCCTAGTTCCCACTTTCACTTGTCATAGTAAAGCCACTTGTGCTTGTGGAAATGTGATAAATGCAGAACATTCCCATTCTTATTGGAGGTTTGTAGAGGGCTTTTTAACTGTTGAAAGTGTAACTCAAATTGGAAAGGAGCTGACTATTGAAGCTTACTTCCTATATTTTATCATTTTCCCTTAGTAACACCAAATTAATGTACTATTGCATTAATAACTAGTAATTTGGAAACCTTAGGTTTTTTAGAGTTATGTTCCTTTCTGAATTGAGGTTGTGGTGATACACATTGCCAGAGTTTGTAAGGAACTGAGTCTTCTATCCCTCCCAGTGCCAGCTACACTCCTCTTTGGAAACAGTGGAGGAATTTACTTTCTTTCATCTTTCTGTGTAAAACAAAGATCATATAGCACAAAAACTCATGAGCCTGATCTTGCTGGCAAACAATCAGTTGATGCCATAGTATATATAGTGGGTACCCAGTATAAACCAACTGAAAAGCACGGGCAGCATGTAGTTTGGGTGCATTTCGCTGTGTGCATAGCTGCTTGTTACTTGAAGGTACCTGCAAAACCATGATACTAGTGTCTGTCTTGGTTTAAAAGTGATATAGAGGATACAGTTAAGTGGACAAACAGTGAGCCAAAGAGCAAGGCCACATAGGATGGGACCAGCTTTTCCCTTCTGGAAGGCAGGAGCAGGGTGAGGACCTGCTTTGGCAGGAGGCTGCCAAACAGTGACACTTGCAAAGGTAGGATGCTAATATTTCAGTCCGAGTGCAGCCTTCTGTGTATGGACAGGTTGTTTTCATGCATGTTTGAGTACTGTAGCTGGCTGTTAGCTGGTAGCCTTGTCTCTTTCTGGCAGCTTGCGTTGCTGAATGGTGTGATACTTCTTCACTTAAAATACACAAACCTAGGTCCATTCACCTGCCTCTGCCAGTGGTTCACTTAGGCTTTGGCACAAGAGTGCCTTGGGATTTAAAGGGGTTTGGGGTGTACCTATTAACTATACTACTTCTTAGGGTTGTCAGAGATTCAATATTTATTTGCCTGTGGCAGAACATGGCCATTACTGTATAGGTGCCAAGTTTTAATATTTTAACTTGATATTTTTAGTAACACCAACAGGGAGGAAGGTTCTGTCTAAGTAATTTCTGGCCTCTGGCATATCTAATGCAACTTCTGGTGTGAAGCAAAAATAAAAGGGGATTGATATGCTTTTCATGTCTCTTTTTCTCCTCCCTCCCTCCCAAATCACCTTCCATTATTGCAACTTGAGTCCTGAAATAAGAAGTGAGGAGGGATGAATAGTCTTATAAATTGTTTCACAAGGTTAAAATAACTTGTATCCTAGTTCTAGTTGTTAACCCTACGCTGCTCTGAACAGTTAATGTGGAGTAATGCAAGGCATGAAGAACGTGATTGCTCCAGAAATTTTGATGGTGCCTTAAAGAGGGGATGCTTTTCCAGGCTAGAGAAACATGCTTGTGCTTGAAGAGCTGTGGTTAGTCAATGGTATTTTGTATGTAGCAGAGAGAAATGACGTTACCTTTCAGTTTTTAGCAAGTCTTCCAGTCTAGCACAGTATACTCCAGCTGACTTTCCTGTGGAGCTTACCTTGAAGCTGATATGCTTCCACTGGATGTCACTGTTGCTCTCTGGGAACACATTTAAAATCTCACTTTACCTGTGGTGAAGATGACTTCTCAAAATAGAAGACTTTTAATGGTATTTCTCTCTCATTTCGATTAAGTAGAATTGAGGTCTGAATAAACAGTGTACACCACGTTTGGGAGTTTTCTGCTCCTCTGTTGTTTCATGGGGAATTCTTTTCTGCTAAAATAGTGAAGTTAATTGCACTTAGCGAGTTTTAATCCATTGGATGTCTGTATTGAATTGAATACATTGGATGTACGAGTTGCTTACAGGGAATGAATCTTTCTAGGTACTTGAAAAATAATTCTTAATAATATCTTATTCTCCTTAAAGAAGAAACAAAACCCTTTAGAATAGTAGATACACTGTGGGAATTGATTTAAAAGGACTTAAACGTAGAGCAGCACCTATTCGCTTCTCATCACTCAGTTGCTCCTTTCCAGTGAAGAGAGGTGAAAAGATGCAAAAATAAGTATTTCCTCTGGATTTAATTTTAAGACTATAGTTATTTGAGGTACATCTCAAATAATGCTACTTTTTATCAGTAGGTGTAAAATAGGTGCTTATCCTGTCAATGTATCTTCTAAATATCGCCATTTAGAAAGCAAAATGGATTTTTGTCTTTCAGTTGTTCCTTGCAGTTTTACTACATATGTACACATGTTGTGTAGTTAATACTTTCCCCAAACCCTGCTATCAGTGCTATAATAGCTGGCCAGAATGCTGTTTAGCCAGAACAATTTTCATAAGAGGCTCAGTAAGAGACCTCTGGAATGAAGGATGATTAATTTTCCCCTTCCCCCCAAGTAGTTGCACTGTGCTGTCTTTAAGTGGTTGCTATAAATAAATCACTTCTGTTTTCCCTTTGTCACTGAGAGCTGTATTGTATTCTGAAACGGCTCATCTGTTCTTCCTTTAATGTTCAGCTGCTTCTTGCTATACTCCTAGGGCTTAATACACAGATGTCATAATAAGATATTTAATGGCAAATACATTGACTTGGTTGTGCCAAGTAAATTGTGCACTTGAACTCTGGCTAAAATAAATGAAACCTCTGCACCAGTGTTATTGTTTCTGGTGCCTGTCCTCAGGATTCAGCAGCACTTTACATTGCAGGTGAGTCAGATGGGAACACAGTTGTCTCTGTAATGGTGATGCTCATCAGTGCCGAGACTGTCACAGTGCCAGGGCATATTTCTGTGTTGTTTGCAGTGTTATAAAAAATCTGTTAGAATTTAAGTGACTAGTGCTGGCTCACAACATGATACAGATTGCTATTAGGAGAAGGGTGGCTGTAGTTCGGTCTGTGAGGGTTTTCTTACTCATTCGTATGGACAGTAGCAGGGGCTGGTTTAACCCTCTCTTACAAAATCTGAGGTTTTAGTGTTAGGGCTGCTCAGTTTTCCCCGCTTGGGTGCACATTTCCTTTCAGATGTACTGCCTGCTCATTAAGGTAGTGGTAAGTACAAGTTGTAGTCTGGCTGTTAAGGGAAAGTTTCCAAACACTTCCCTCATTTGTTACTTCCAAGGGCAAAGCTTTCCCTGAATAACCCCACAATGATGCTTACCACTGTGACATTTGGAAGTTCTGCTAACCATTCAGTAGGGGCAGCCTTGTTACCTTTATAATGCAGTTTCAACTGGTGTCACTGCTGTATTTGAACTATAACTGAAGTCTAGGTGGTGCTTGTGGCAGAAAATCTGTCTCTCTGAGCATTTCAGTCTCTTTCCAGTTTTTTAATGAAGAATGTGTTTGAGCTCATCAGAATGTTTGGCACCTTCCTAAAATTAACGTCAAACAAAATTCTGGGTGTCTGTTCCAATTTAGGATGCTTGTAAAATCTTCCAGCATCTGCCTGTGAAGCCCTGGCTATGTTTTTCTTAGCAGGCAAAGCTTTCCTTGACTGAAACATGGAGATTTTGGCATGAAAAACCTGAAAGAAGTGAAAACCCCCACAAATATTTTTCTCCTTGATGCCATGAAATCACTGCTCCCCTACAAAGCTTCTGTTATCTGGTAGCAGAGGGAAATGCTTTGGGTAGTGTGAATACAAATATACCTACTTGGGCTTCTCAGCCTCTTCAGAAAAAGTGAGTTGAAATTAGTCTAGTGAATTTGATCCAAAATGGATGCTTTAACCTCTGAAAAGGAAGGTGCTGGGCCTTTGTTAAGTATAGCAGTGTTTATGTCCATCTGGACCAGGTTGACTGTCAGCCGATCCTTTGCTGTTGTCTTTCTGCTTTTCCATACTTCATGGGCTGCATTTACAGCTTGTAGTGTTTTCATGTGTGTGTCTAGCTGAGAATTTGCAGCATTCTAAGTAACCTCTGCCTTGTGCTGGACCTGCCTATGTTGGGCAAATCAAGGCTTAACCCTTAATCCAGTATCTTGTTGGATGCTGCATATAGGGCCACTCTTTGAGAAGCTTACTTGGATGGGTCCTATACTTCAGGTTGCAGCCTGGTGCTGTCAGACTAGGTAGGATGAGTGAGAAGCTACAGAGCAAACTGACTTCAGTTTCTCTGCCTGCCTGTTTATGGGCAGCAATTCAAAGTGCCGTCTGTAGGTGTGGGTGTTGGATACTTGCTTTTTGCACCTGCAGTGCCAGGGTAGGTTAGGTAGGATGTGCTTGTTCCTTGAACTGAATATTCAAATACCGTGGTCACTTAAAAGCCTCCCTTTTGGAAGTTACACTCCATGACACACTGGCATTAGTTTTTATTTGATGGCTGGATATATCCCTAGTTTAGATAGGTGAATTCAGTACTTCACTGCTGAGGGCTCTAGCTGCAGGTTATCCTCTGGATGATGATGGGCTATAAGGAACCTTTCCAGCAGCTGTGGTGTTTGAAATGGGATATTATGCCATACTATCATGCTTCTATTTCAAGTGTAGATATACTTCTGTTCTTGGGGGTGTTGCTACCATGCAGAGTGCCTTCTGGAGCCCACTTGGGCTCTGTGGAGGTGGCTTGCTTGGCTTTTCATGGGGGTGGTACATAGCCTGGGAACTGATCAGCAGAATTTAGCATCTGTGACAAGAGGCTGTTGCTGCCCCTGGCTTTAACGTGACATGATGAAGGACCGCCTGATTCATAAAGCATCAGCCGTGGGAGCATCTCTGCAGTATTGACCTTCCAAATATGCCAGGCTCTTAAACTCTGTAGACTGTAGCAAAGAGAATATCAACTCTTGAGTTCGACCCAGCAGCTTTTTATGAAAAGCTGTCTGACATATGCTATAAAGATAGAAGGAGAAAATATGTTAGTACAGTCATTTTTCTGCTTCTGTGAGTCAGCTTGTTCTAATGGTTTTGAAGTAGATAGCTCATCATCGTTTTGGGGTTTTTAAGTGCAGGTTGTATGCAGTGTTAGTTCACTTGAATTTCTGCTGTGCCATGATTGACTGACCTAAAGTTACATCAGAATAGTATAGTTAGCCTTAAAATAACAAGAAAGCATGCTCTTTAGTGCTGATTACCTGTTGAAAAACTGTTTTGTGGGGGAATTTTTTGTTGTTAATTTTTACTTTTAAATTCAAACAGCAAATAGCAGCTTTGTAAGGCTGGCTTTATCTCATTTCTGCAAGAACATATTTTGATTGATTAAATCAATGCATCAGGCAGCAACATGTGGCTCTTGGGCTACCTGCAGCCCAGGAGTAGTTTGAGCGTGGCTCCCATGCCAAGGCTGTGCAGCGTGACCCAGAGTGTGGGCTGTGTTGGCCTAGGGCCTGTGGATAATCCAAATTATCCAAGCAAGTGGGAGGAAGCAAATTAGCAGAGGCTGGCGTGGCTGGCACCACCTGATACCCAGCTGCATCCCAAGCCTGAGGCGTAGCACAGTGATCCCTGTGGAACACTTGTTATATGTATCCTTTGAACCTTTTCCCTCATCTCCTTATGCAAAAGTGGTCTTGTGATGGTCGGCTGTATGAGGGTAGTTTGCGTGACAGGGACTGGAAGGATGGTCAGCCCTTACTAGCAGTTAGTGGTCAGCAGCAAGGCATTCTCCTGTCAAAGTTTACTGTTCTGTGCCCTCTTTTCCCCTTCCCCTCTTAGTCTCCAGTTTCCCTAGGTAGTCACATTTCTCTCTGCATTGCTTATTGCTTGTTTTTCCCACCTGTTGGGCTAGACCTCAGCCTTGGGAGCCTTTCTGTGGCCAAATCTGTGACTCACAGCAGCAAAAGTGTTTTAATATCTACTTCTTCTTTAAAAAAATATATGTGTATGTGTGTGTGTGTGTGTGTACACATGTATATCTTCATAATGCACTGAACATTTGAGGGTTTAAAGTTACATGAGCTAGTCTAAGGTCTTATTGCAGCTTAGTTGCACATCTGCACACACCTGGCATCAAATACAGAGATGAGCAGACAAATTGGTATAGCACTGCTGAGAACTGCTTTTGTAGTGTGTGTGTGTAAGAGAAGAGATGGCAGCAACTCTTGACTTCTTGCTGAGAAAAAGTACGTGTGAGAAAACTTCTAGAGACCATTTTCCAATCTGTCGGAATTCTGTGCTGCTTGTTGATTTGCAGACTTTAGTCATATGTGTGAGTAACAAGTGCATGGGATGGCGCGGCACCAGGTGTCAGGCCATGGAGTTTTGAGCGCTGTGATCTTGGCTTTAGATTCAGATCTTGTCTGTTGGTGTAAATTGAGAAACTTAAGTCTGCAATTGCTTAACCAGTTGGCTACCTTGTTAGATATACTTTTCTACTGATGGTAGTGCAGAGAAATAATGCAAATAGTGTTTGTTCTAGAAAAAAGATGCAATTTTGAAAGAAAAGGAGGAAAAGAAGGAAAGAAGAACGAATTCTCTAGTAGAGATCTGTTTGTGCTTTTAAAACTTAATTTATTCTGAATGAAATATTCAAGCTTGCATAACTAAACCAGTTGAAATTGAAACTTCAAAGTAAACTTGTTCTTAACCTCATTGAGGAGGGAAAACCAGTTCAGGATACAAACAAAATTAAAATTACTAAAACAAAACTGCCTGTTTTAATTCATATTGAAGCAGTTTGCTCCTGGTGAACTGTGGTACAGCATCCCTGCATTCTTACAACTACCAAACATGGAGAGAGGCTTTTACTTTACTGCTGGAGTGAGATAATTGTGCTCCTCTCAGGGTGGCTTACTTAATTCTTACAATTTGGATGTAGTGCTTACATGTGGCTCCAGTAAGTCTTCGTTTTCCTGTGCAGTCTATGCCTGTGTACCGCATGAGCATGCCAAAGCGCTTTGCATGTACAGGCAAAACTTGAACCGCGCAGTATTGCTTCAGGATTGTTGTCTAAAGTTTGCCTTTCCTGATGAAGGTTTAAAAATAAACACACACACACAAAAAACCCCAACGAAACAGAAAATGACAAAAAACTCCTTCCACCTGGGGAGGGCAGACAAGTCTGCAGCAGCTTTTCCTTTTCCAGCTGTGGCAAGAACAATTCCTTTTCTCCCTTGCCCTTTTTTAATAGCACAGACTGTCCCAGCATAATCTGTGCTTTCCTGTTTCCTTGTCATGAAGCAGAAATCCTTCTCCAGTTGTTTGCATCGCAATAGCAGATTGTCTGTTTCTTTTTCTAGCGATCAGAAATGGACTGTGGTATTCATCTGAAGAAAACAAAAACTCAGGATTCTGGTGGGAACCATGAGCAACAGGAGGAGGAGACCAGTCTTGCAAATACCTTGGAGCATATTATGGAACAGCTGGATGTTCTGACTCAGGTATGGTTTGCTCTCTGGCTGGAAGAACTTGGAATATTTTGCAGTAGTTTCATAGAATAAAAGTGTGGCTAGTTTAAAACCTCTGCTGTTTAATGTCTTTTTGATAAATCTGTCTTCATCTGCTTGTCAGCTTATCTGAGTCCCTGCTTAGGCCCAGCTCTTCCTCTAACTCCTTTATGCTGCAGTGTTGCAGAGCACTCCTTGAGCCAGCTCTGGTTCCCTATGCTATTAGCCATGGTTCGTCTAAGGTAATGCCTGAAGGAGTGGCTGGCAGTAGGACTCTGTTTTGGTGTATAATCTGTCTCTCTTCCCTCCCCCATTATACTGCAGTCTATAGGCAAACTCTGTTCAGATCCCACTCCTTTTTCCCCACCCAACATTCACCTACACAATCCAATTTCTGCAGTATTCTCCTCCCATCAACAAGTCTGGGCCCTTCTGTGTCTCATCTCTGAAACATGCTTTTCACCCACAACCAGCAAACAACTAATCCCTTGCTAAAGCATTAACATACAGCTCTTCCTCTGATACCAGCTGTTAATGGTGATCATCACAGTATGTGTTTACTTAATACAAATGTGGGCATAGAGCTGGTTTGTGTTTAAGTAGCTGCTCATTGCTCCTGTGAAGAAATACCATTTCTGACTATTGTCTGGGGCTGAAGTTTATTGTGTGTTTTTGGGATATGTGAGAGGCAAGGAGAAAGCATGGGATAGTAAACTGGTGATCTCCTGTAGTTGAGACCATTGTCATAGAATGGAACAATCTGTGTGGGAGGGTTTTTCTGTGAGTTTGGGTGTTGTTTCTGAGGAAGAAGCAGGTCTTGAACACTTGGTATTGAACATACTGATTATTAGTCCAAGGTAGCTCTTTGCTGTTAAGAACTTGTCAAAAGGTGTTGGAGGGCCTATCGGGGGGTTGAAGTAGGGATTAAAAGACATTCCAGTACTACAGACAGCCTAAAATAGAGTAGGGTAAAAACCAAAAGGTATTTAAGTTCATTTGGCAGAAGTGCAAGAGAGGATTTTTCTTCTGATCTCTAAACCACTGAACACTGGAGGGTGGGTGGGGGGAATCTTTTGTGTTACATTGGCCCCTCGTGCTTGTGAGTAAAATGCAACCCTGTGTGTACACAAAATATTTTATTGCTGTTTTTATGTCTCCATAGTAAGTTTGGAATGTGACTGTTATCTTTCATTGCATAAATCGGACCCACGCTTCTGATGATGGATGTGTAATGGCTCCTTTTCAACTTCATAGGTGTTTAGAGGAGGCAGATATTGCAGTAAACAGTATGTGTGGGATTTAAACTAGATATCAGCAATGCAAACACCTCTCTCTAAGATATTGTGTAACCGTAGAAAATTCCAAATGTTTTAAATGTAGCAGAAATTGAGATCAGTGGGGGAGGAATAAATTAGTAGGTTATAGGATAAAATTGGAAATAGGCCTGAAATAGTAAAAATCCAAAAAGCTGCCTCGAGTAACTGCATTCAGCAGCCTTTTACCTTTTTTGTAGCTATTCTGCCTCTTTTTTTGCTGTCCTTGAAGTACTTTATTTCCCATTGGTTATAATTTTTGTATGTTGTATTTTGTATTAACACCATTTAAATGCATCTGTACAAATTGATGTTCCTGACACACTGTTGAAATGGTTTCATAATTCTTCATTTTCATGCCAAGGTTTTGATACTTAGCAGCGAATCAGACCACCAGCAAACAAACTTAAGCAAATGAGCCTGGAAGAAGTCCTCATTCCTAGACTAAGGAGGAGGGTTGCAGGCAGGTAGCAATGCAGAACATGGAAGGTAACTCTTGGAGGGTGGTGAGGCCCTGGCATAGGTTGCCCAAAGAAATGGTGAATGCTTCATCCCTGGCAGTGTTCAAGGCCAAATTGGACAGGGCCTTGGGCAACATGATTAAGTGTGAGGTGGCCCTACCTATGGCAGGGAGGTTGGAACTGGATGATCTTAAGGTCCTTTCCAACCCTAACTATTCTATGATTCTGTGATTTGTTTTTTCCAATGCTGATGTTCGATAACATAGAAGGGAATGTTGCTCCAGCAGAGCCACTGTTACCCCTCTTTCATGCAATTAGATGTTGATTGGGAAGGAGCCATGGCACACAGAGATCCAAGTGAAATGGAAGCAGTGGCTGCTGGAGTCGGATAGGTTTTCTTTCCTAGCCATTTCTGCCAAAGCAGAATAGGACACTGTGCGCGGCAGACTCAAACCAACATTGTGTATTTTCTGGGCCTGCTGATTCCCATGGAAGGACAGTACCACTGCTGCTTCAAAATGGAACAAATACATTTCATAAAGAACACATAACAAGTGTCAGTATTTTTTTTTTCTTGGAGAAGGGCTGAGGATATTCCTGGTCCTCTTATAAATCTTTGCTTTGTGATTCCCGAGTATTGGTTGTTTAAAGACAATGCTAATTTCATGAGCAGAGCCATTCAGTGGAAGGGAAGAGAGTCCAGAAACCCTGTATTTATATAGCCATCCATGGGTTTTCAGGAATTTATAATTTGTTAGCTCTGTGGGAGATTGGGAATACTTCTGATGTAGAACCTGTGCTTTTTGGTGGTGCTGTAGTTTCCAACATTTACCATGATGTCATGTACCAGTGGGGGAAACTTGAATTTGTGATAAACTACTTTTGTAAATTAGGAAAATATAAGTTTAATTTATTTTCCTAACTTTTTTCCATAGCTATCATTTCAAGGTTTGTCATGCTAAAACCTGGTGTCATGTGAAAGTGGGAAGGAGAGCAAATACTTTCAATTTCTGCTGAAAGAGGTACTAGTAAGACATCAGCTGAAGGCTGTCATCTCTTGCCAGTGCAGAGCTTTGTTCTGAGCTGTATGCTTGAACTGCATTGTCTGCTGCTCACCAATTATCAGTACCTTCCCTCAGTGCAGTGACAATAGATTGACAATAGATTTCCAGATGAAGTGGGGTGTCATGTACTTAGAGACAGCGGGATTGTTTTTATTCCATTAAGAGGTCTCTTCCTGCTAGACACCAATTGCAAGTAGAAGCGCTGAGGCCGTGGATGCATCATGCCCTGCACAGCAGGGTACACTTGAGCAGGCTTGCTCCTTCAGTTGGGTACTTCAGTTCTTATTAGAGAAAGTTAGATCTGAAGAAACCAGTAGCTCTTGTATATCATGTCTAGCAGTAACCGCTACAGTGAACAGATACAACCCCCTCAGATTTAGAAAGCTTCATTTGTATGTTGCTGACTTTGTGCCATGATTTTATTCTTTAAGATTTTGGTGTCTTTCTTTAAACTGGTTTGTGATTCAATGCAACTTTCCCCTCTGCCTCCTACTAGAACTCTCTCAGGGCATCTTTTGTTTTACTTGTAACAAAGTGCTCTAATGTGACCTGACAGGGGCTTCATAAATTTTTCTAAATGTGGTTTGTGTTTGGCCATACTTCACATGCAGATAAAGAAGTTAATGTTTGACTGCATTTTTTAGCAGGGTAGCGCATGTTTGACAGTTCTGCTGCCTGGAAGAGTGGAGTGAGGCTGAGATCCAGACATAAACAGGTTGTTTCCAGTAGTTTGGATTACTTAAAGGTACCCTGGTGCCCCTTTGCAGGAAAATAGGCAATTCAAATCAAGCAAAGGAATGAGGAAGATGAGTAACAAATGTATGTTATAGATGCTTTGCTTGCTTCTCCCTTTTCTGCAGCTTAATACCTTGTCAGTGTCCCAGTGTTCTTCACTGGTATTTCAGAAATGTGAAAAGGAGGAAAGTGCAAAATGTTTATTCTTTATCAAAGGCTGGATCTCAGTATCTCTGTGCCTATGTAAAGAGATAGGCTGAGAATTAGAACTTAAAGGAAGGGGAAAGAAAGGTGATATTCTGTCTTGGATAACTTTTTGGAACAGAAAGATACGTTTTGGCTGAAGCAGAAATGGAGCAGATACTGAGTTTGCTTGGTTCAGATGCATTTTCTGCGCTTGCAGCTGACCTGCACTTCTGAAAGACCATCTGTGAGTAACCATCTTGGCTGCAGTGGAAAACTTGCATTTGCAAGGATCCACCTTCAAAAGAGTCTGTTTATATACTCTTGCCCTCACTACAGACACCTGCAGCTACAATGTTCACTTTGTTAATCTGCAGCACTAGTGGGCAGCAGGCACTGAGGCAAAAGCTGCTGGTTTCATATGGGAAGGAAGATGTCTGCTCCAAACAAAGAGTTCAAAATCAGGTTAAGATAAAAATTCATAAATAGCTAAGATAATCCACCCACAGGAAACAGCTCTATATACTTCCCCAAAGTAATCTTCCGTTGAAGCTGGGAGAAAACAATGCTGTGAAATGGAGAAGACTTGATAAATCTGTAAAATAATCCAAGCCTGAACTGGAGGACAATCTAGCTCATGTGGGATTAAAGGATTATTTCAGTCCAGAAAAGATGGGAGGGAGGGAAGTTAAGAATTTTTTAAAAATTAAATTCTTTAGCATAAAGTAAAGGACTTGGACACAAATGAGTTGTTCTTTAATTAAAACTGAGGATGTTTGTGCAGTGCTTATAATGAAAATGAGTAAAGTGAATCTGTTACTCCTTTGAGACACGGTCTCCAAAGTCTGTGTTGCTGGGGAATGAGCGTGGCCCCTCTGTTCTGAGAAGTATTGAATGTAGATTAAATAACTGGTTTAGTAAAACAAATGCTTTTATGACTTCAAGTAATTACAAGTCAAGAAGCAAATGGGGGAATGGAGGGGGTGTGTTATAAGTGCTGCTGCCTCTGTCTTGTGCAGATGTTTTGGTTTCCATGTTGCTCTCCAGACTCAAACACCCACTGGCTACAGGTGGACCCAACTCATAGGAGAAAAATTGCAGCAGTTCTGAAAGAAATGGTTTGAAAACCAAAACAATAAAGAAGTTCCCATCTGAAAAGTATGTGAAATACCAGCTGAGCTTGGGGTTTAAATCTTAATTTTAAGGGACAAAGAGACTACTTGTCTGGAGTTAAAACCATCTCTTGAAGGTGCAGTAGCTTTGATCTCTCTCGCGTAACAAGAGAAGTATCCTGGTTGTTGCCACTCCTCTGTGTATCATCAGAGCTACTTTATTTTTCTGCAGTGATACATAACATACTTGTTACGGAATCTCCAAAGTTTCAATGCAAATACTTTATTCTTCTGTTTAAGACCACCTAAATTAAATGTGCTCCTAGAGATATTGCTATATTAGCAGGATACTCTAAGGTGTATAGTCTTGGCTTCTTAAAAGTGCTGATGTCTCCCTGGAGGCCCACAGGACCCTCGCCTTCCTTCATCCTTCAATAGGGAGAAATACTAAACACTTCCCACAATTTGGTTTCACAAGCAGACCTTGGCAATTAATATCAATTGTTATTCAGCCATTGGGTACCAGCAGCTGTGTTAATTTAGCTGAGGATTTGCATGCTTTCAGAGGTAGATTGGGCAGCAGGGAGGGAGATGGGAAGTCTTTGTGGTTGGGGGAGGCCTCTAGTCATTTGGGGTTCTAACCACTATATTGTGTAGCTGCTCACATGATATATGCTTGGGTGTTTTGTTATAGCTCATCATAACTTGCTGTGGTTTTGTACTGTGTGGTGAAACTTGAAGTCTATGTTGGTCCAGCCTCAGAGGCTTAGGACTTGTGTACCAAGGAAGCTGTCAATACCTGTGCCGCAGCTTGCAGCCATTCCCTTTCAGAAACTTGCAGGATCTGATGCGGGTGCCATCAGGTTAGCTTAGGCTGATCAGCTGTCAAGACTGAAGCAACAGCAGTGTGTGATGAAGCATGTTTAGTAAGAGGGCTGTAAATGGAAAGGCTCAGTTAGAGATGGCTTGTGTGCCTTGTGTCCCCACACTGTGCAGGAGAAACTGGCAGAGCCTGTGGCTTATCTTTGTGGTTAGGACTAATTTAATAGAACATCCTTTTCTGTCCTTCAGAGTCCCTTTGGTCACTGTGATACTGGTACTGACCATGCTGGTTAGTCTGGCAAAGTGGCCGATAACCAGTTTTTTTCAGGTACTCTTGTATGGTTTTCCAACCTATAAAAAAACACAATGAGCACTGCAAGTGATCACCTGTGTTGTTGCTGCACTGTGTCTGCAGCATTAGCAGGCTCATGCAGTACACCAAACCCCATCCAACCTGGCCTTGAAGACTTCCAGGGAGTGGGCACCCACAGCTTCTCTGGGCAACCTGTTCTAATGTCTCACCACCCTCACAGTAATAATGAGGAAGAGTTAGCTGAGCAATGCTGGTTTTGATTTTTACAACAACCCGCCTCCTTGTAGTGCTGTGGTCTGCTAAATGTAAGAAATGCTTTACCTTTCAAGTATTGAGTAGCACATGTCTGACTGTTGGCCGGAGGGGGCTGGTGGGGTTATGATCTCTTGTGAAAGAACCGACAAAGAGGTTGTTTAGCCTCAAGACTCCTTGAGCAGATCTGGAGCTCTGGGTAGGGATCCTGATAAAACCAGGTTAGTGCTGGCATTTGCACTTCAGCAGGCTTTGTCATGTATTCCTAACCCACATGGCCCAGCAGTGACACTGGGTGAATGTGCAAAACTGTGTTGAGAAGGCTTATGGGACTTCCTAACCCACAGTGCTGCACTAATACATTCATGTCTAGCCACACTGGAGCTCAGTGTTTTCTAGTAACAAATATAAATGTCTGTGGAATTTGAAGCATGTTATGAAGTAAACCCAGGAAAACTTCTGAAATCCCATTAAAGAGAGATTGAGGGGAAGACTGAAGCACTACATGAGCTTTCTTCATTCTGAAATAATCAATACACTATCTGTAGCCTGGTGTGAAATACTCTTATGCAGATGGGCTTTGGGAATTTGCCTTAAAGTCTGCATTCAGAGTAGCTGAGCTGGTGAGGAGCTACAGGACTTACTTAAAATGGCTCTGGGGAGCAGATCCTCGTTTAATCTGAGCAGAAAATGAAAACACAACAACAAAACAGAAAAACCCCAACCACAAAACAAAAACAAACCCCACCTTAATTGTGCATTTGATCTCTGAGATTAAGGCTCTGACCACTAGAGTATAGCTAGTCGCAGCATGCAAAGAGCCTTGCATACATTCATTTGCTACATGAAGTGTTGATAACTGTGGAGGTTTCATACCTAGGTGTACTTTCGGATAAGAGGCTGACTTCCTTGATTAGTCTAAAATGCCAGCTTTAGCTGGAAATGTGTCAGAGCATGCAGAATGGTGGTAGCCGGTTTGGGTCCCATCTCAAAACTGTGGTGTATAACTTGCACATGCAGAAGGCAGCCTGGCTTTCTTTAAGCTTAGTGATAGCAGGAGTCTGCTTTGAGTGCCAACGGATGCAGCTGCTGAGATTGAAGGGGCAAGTCCTGGCAAAACTTGTAGGATAGGAGGCAAGGGTGCTTCTTACCAGACAGGTTCATACTTGAACCTCAAAGTGACTTCTGCTGCACAAGTTCTCTCATGAGCCTTTCAATCTTGCTGCTGAAGTTTGGTATTTAAACTCTTGTTGGTGGAAGGAGTTAAGTACTTTTTTTCTGTAAAAGGTAGGCAGGGCTACCCTGTTGCAGAGCCTTCCTGTGGCACCTTATTACATTAGTGTTAATTTAGAGAACAGGCTCCCAAGCTTAATTTACCTGGATATTTGATCATTCCTGTCTCCACATAGGATGCGTATATGCTTGGGACTGCATTTAGTGGGTGCTGGAGGCATCATTTTAGTGATCACCATGCAATAACTGGGGTTGCTTGTCAATATTACTTGCTTTAACGCATGCATTTGAAGGTTGACAACTGTAGTCCTTTCTTGAAAGGCTTTTTTTACTTTCCAGTATGGTGCCAATGGGCTTCCTCAATGCTGTGCAGCAGTCTGTGGTCCAGGTGTCATGGATTTGTGCCCCGGAGTTGCATAGGTACCTCTGAACTCACTCATTAGTGCTTCCCAAACAGTGACCACTGGATGCTCAGGCAGCATTTCTATGATGCAGTTTACTTGCTGTACTGCTTGGCCATGTTTGGGACTAAAATTGGCTCTGAAATGGCAATCTTGGGGGAAAAACGTAAGTTATAGCAGGGCATCTAGATCCTTGAAAACAAACCAGTGTTGGCCTTGCTCATTACAGAGGGCTGAGCCCTTAAGCCTAAACTCCAGGTCAGACCCTGCAAGTGTCTATCATTCTGCAGGTCCATGGGCTGCTTCATTGAGCCTCATAAAGAGCATCCCTAAGTCTCTCCTTGTATCAGCACAATGGAGTGAGGAAACTGAGTGCAGAGAAACTTACAAACTTCTGCATTTTCTGATAAATTGAAAAGAAATCAATGTTTCTGTAAATGAACATGTCAAACAAAAGAAAAATCTGAAGAGGTAGGAGTAATGTGTTTTTCTTGGGCTATTTGCTATGTTAGTGCTCTGCAAAAACCTCTTAGCATATGCTCAGAAAAGCTGGCAGAGCAAACTTTTAAGAATCTTTTTATTGAAGTAAAGCTGGGAACTGCTTCGACCTCCATGTTCAATGGAGAGAGGGATTTTCTGTTATGAAATGATGACAGGAATAGAAATGCAAGTGTAATACTTTGGAGCACATTTGCAGTCAATGTGTGGGATCGTATTCCTTGTAGGATCAGCCAAGCTGGTTTTAACCTCATCTGACTAACTGTTGTACCAATATGTAGGGATTTTGGGAGGTCCCATGATTACTGGTGATCCACTGGAGCAGTTTTATGACCCCCATGCTATTCTGTGTGCTAACTCAATCAAACCAGTGTGAGTGGCATACTGAAAATCCTGTGTGCTGTTGGCAGGGCAGGAGCTGCACCTTGCTGCTTGCAAAGCAGCCATCCAAAGCATGCCTGCTTTGCCCCAGCCACCAGGTCAAGTACTGCTGAAGTTAAATAATGAGCAGCCATCTGTCCAGGTGGAGATATCTCTCCTGGCAGGGACTCCTGCCACTGTTCCAGGTGGTTGCTGATGGCCTCTGCTTGCTTGTTCTGGTCTCTGCTCTTCAGGTTTCCTTTAGCAGTGGTAGAACTGGTTCCCCTTATCTGTAGTCCTAAAAAGAAGCAGGACTGATTGTCCCTCCAGGGCTGCTGCAGAAGCCTTGGCCCTGGGGCTAGTGGTGCTTAAACTGTCTCTGCTACAGGGAAACGTTTAATAGGGTTTAAGGAAAAAGATACTGGTGAAAGCATCTTGAAACAGCATCACAAGTCACTATTATTTGGTTTGAGGGAGTTAAAATAACATGGAGGAATAGGGTAAGGGGCTTGTCATCGTGTAAGCAAGTGTGAGTACTGGCTACTTCAGGTGTCCTGGGAGAGGGTGGAGCTGAAAATTCCCCAGAACTTAAAAAGTACATAGGAAACAACTTGTTTTCTACATCATTTTTTTGATAATGTTTCCAAAAGGAAAAGCAGTTTGTTTCTAGAGTAAGCCTGCAAGGATGAATGAAGACAAATGTTGCAGGAAGAGCTGGTAGAAGTGATCTGAGTAAGTTTTCTTAGTGTGGAAAATCACGTTTTGTGTTTTGGTGTCCATAGTAATGCCCAGTGTGTTAGTGTAGTGTCAGAAATACTCCTTAGTAATAAAAAAAAAGGTTGATCTTTTTTCTTGTTCAAGCCTAAACTGTTATCCTGCTGCCAGTTTGAGCCAGGGCCCTAATAAATTATCTAGCATTTACTCCCTGGGGTGTAATGGAGACACTACTGTGCTCCTGACACAGGAAGCCCAATTCCTGCTGCCGAGAAGCGGCTTGAGCATGAACCTGGCTCCAGTGAATCCTCACTGGATCTGGTTAACAGCATTTTCCTCCTTGGTGCACTTGTTGGTTTGTTACCTTCTGAAAAGCAAAAACATGCAGGAGTTGAATGGGTGCAGTTTAATTTGCCTACCCACAAGGACTTGCTTTATAAGTAGCAGCATGGAAATACTGTAAAACTGTCAGCTGCTCATAAAGAAGCTTGTCTTTTAAGTTACAGTATGGCACTAATAGCAGCTGGACAGTATTTGTGCTTTCCCTTACCTTCATAGGATGTCAGATGCCCTGTGTATTTGGGCATCATATATTCAAGTCTGAATGGGCTGTAATCATTGGTTCCTACTTTGGACTTCCTGGATTTCATTTCTGACTGCTACTTTTCCACTTTTAGTTTCCAAAAACTACTCACTACAAGTTTTTTGCATATACTTACATGCAATTTCCATTCCAATAAGCATTTTCCTTGCAGCTTTTTCACAAATCCAGCACTTTGAGATCTGCTTTACTTGCATTTAGTCTCATGGTGCTGCATGTAACAGCTCTTAACTCCTATCGACAGGATTGTGATGGCTGTAAATCATGAGATATAGGAACCACAAGTAATCTGGGTCTTTGCTTCTATCAGGGCAGTGTGACCAGAACATTAATTTGGTTGATTATCTTTCTAAAGGATATCTGATGCACTGTTTCACCCCCACCCCTTTTTAACTGAGTGTTGAGTTACTAGTTCTTTTTTTAAATGGAGAAAGCAGAATTCCTACTGCTTCTCATTCTCTGTCTGGTTGCTTGCAGGATAAGATCTTTGCTGTAAACCCCTGGTAGAAATCCAGCCTGCTGTGTTCTGCCCTGAGTAGCTTTGCTCTTGACTTCTGTAAGACAGCCGCCAAGCAGTAGTGTTGCTGGGTATGAAAAGGGTGAAATCCTCTCTTCTTTGAATAGACGGGAAGAATCCTGCTGCCTTTGGGGCACCTGGGGTGTTACTTCCTTGCTCCAGCACTTTTCTTCTGGTTCCCTGTGTACTGCAGTTCTTGTGCCTCAAAGGGGTGTCAATAGAGGAAAAAACTTTAATTAAGCTAGTGCTGGAGCCCATGGGAATATTTAAGCCATGCAAGGGTTTTCTTTCAGGTCAAGTTTTCTCCAACTGCAGCAATGCAGCATTAGGCAGCAGGAGTTAGCCATTCTGCCTTGTCACAGGTCAGCAGTATGCATGTGGCAGGCATTAGCTTTGAACTATGTTTGGGGGGGGAAACAAAGGGTGCATTATGGTAAATGCTATGATGCACAGCCCTGTCTGGCTTTGTTGGTACGCAGTCTTGTGAGATGGCTTTGCCATAGTGCTTCATGTTGTTTTTACTACATCTGTTCTCTTTTCCCTCCCCATTCATCTCATTCCCCAAATCATTTTACAGGAGACTTTTCCTAGTCTCAAGTGGCCTTAGCCAAGCTATTTCCTCTCTTTGTGCTTTCGTTTCCCCAGCTGTAAATGGGGATAATGAGACCTGCTTTCTTTTTTCAGGCACTTAGAGATGTGCTTACGAAATGCGCTATTAAAAGGCTTTCTATGTATAACTTCTATACAAACAGCAGTTGTCCAAGTTTATTTGAATTACTTTATAAAAGTCCAAGGTTCTGAACATCCTTTGTTTTTAACAGAGGATGTTATGCACTAAAAAGGCTCAAAATGTGAAGCTATTGATTGTTGCTGATAAGTTTATGGATAATAAAGCATTAAATCATCACCGCCTATTATCAGGCTTTCTTGTGTCTTTGAAAGCTGAAAGTGGTTTTGCATAAGCAGGTCCCTTGTCTGAGAGTGATCAATAAAAGGTTTTCAGCAGAAGCTTTTATTGCTGCGTGGTTAAAATGTGCTTCCTGTGCGTCCTGTACACGATGACTTCAGCATGGAGAAAGATAACAATCCTTTGTGGGGTAATTGGATTACATAGAAGTATTTTGGCTCTATGTTGAGGTGGATATTGCCACTTTGGGTTTCAGTTCACTCCCACTGCATGTTGCACTGCCTTATGCTTGGCTGGGAGGGTTTTCTTGCTTTTCATTGTGCTTGTCCAGCAAGTTTTTCATGTTTTAATTGCAGCAAACCAATGGCGTACAGGGAAGGGAGGAAAAAGTTGGAAGCAGGGAAGGAATATAAAAGCTGAAACTGGACATAGCTGTTGAAAGACCTGTTTCTCTCATTAGCAGAAATGTGTGTGGTGGCTCATAAACCTGTTCATGAGAGCAAATGCAGAGCTTGGTTTGGAAGCACCAAGTGCTGTGATGGGTGTTTGGTGGTGTGTGCTGAAGAGCTTCATGCCCACCAGTTTCTGTTGCTCCTCTCAAGTTGTGTGGGGCTCTGCCCTGCTAAAATGCTGATGCTGGAGTTACAGGAGTATTCTGAGGAGGTATTTCAGGAGTGTGAATTTAGCATTTTGCTGTGCACTGAGAGTACAGTGCATAGCTTGTCTTTGTGAGCAGGTCAACAGCAGCTTTCATGTTGTTTTGCAGACTGTTTCCATCCTGGAGCAGAGGCTGACACTCACTGAAGACAAGCTGAAGGAATGTCTTGAGAATCAGCAGAAAATCATTCAGAACAAAATGAGCTGATTTCCTGAGAGAAGACAGGAGCTGAAGGCATTGGGAGGTTTGAGGTTCTTGTTTCCTGACAGACTGTGTGTGACTTGCTTTAACGACTTGGAGTGCGATCTATTTTCAATTGGAATGTACAGTGATTGTAAATAAGCTTTGTTACTTGACTAAAATAAAAGTAATATTTTATTCATAAGTGTGGGTAACAGTTGTCACCTCCTGTGTTTTCCAGAGATGCAGCAGCCAGCGTGTGGCCTGAGTACTAACTAGAAAGGTTGCATGTCTCCTGCCTTTGGTGCTGCTGAGGTAGTTTTGACATGTTTAAGCATCTTGGATTTCCGAAATGTCTGGCACAGGCTGTATTAAGCTGGTTGCTGAGGTGTGTGCTGGCCATAGGTGACAGGCAAAAAGCTCCCAGGACATTTTGGGCAGTGGGAGTTCTCTGTTCTCAGAATATAGAGACCAGGTGAGGTCCCAGTGCACCCAGGACTGGGAGAAGGGTCTGTCTCACCTGAGTCCCAGGAGATGCCTGCAAAATCTGGCAAGGAGCAGCCCCTGGATGGTATTTGTGCAGAAGCAATTAAATCCCGTGGTGGGATTTAACCTGCTCTCTTGTGCAATGTGTGTAAACCAATTGCTTGAAGCTGGCAAAGAGTCCCTGGTGGGTCAGGTGCAGGGTGGATTTCAAGCAGATTTTGCTTTGTCTTCGTGTCTTCATCTGCTTCTTAAATTAAGGGCAGGGGAGAGAGAGAGAGAGAAGGCAACCAAATAGCAGAACATTTGCTCCATTGTGGAACTTTCCTTTTCTCGCACTGGACTGCCTTTAATTTTTGGTCCTTTTGCAGATGTTTTCACAGTTGGATAGCTCATCACTCACACCTACGCTCTCACCCTGCTCCCCTCATCGCTCCCCCTGGCTTTTTCAGGGCTTTAGCAGGTGTTCAATATGTAGCTGCACAAGAATTTGGACTTCTGGGAGATCCTGTTCTCCAGCACCTCTTCTGTCAGCACGCACTGGAGGTCTCCCTTCTTGCAATAACCTATTACCTACATTCCTGGAGAAATAAGCAGTGGGAACTTGAGCACCTCAGGGTTAATGAGAGCCTCCTCACCACTGTCTGTCTGACCTCTTCAAACAGGGAGGCTTCCTCAAGGCCTACCCTTGGTTTTCCCTTGTGTCACAACCATCTGTCAGCATTTCATGGCTTCCAAGGCCCCCCTCTCCAGATGTGCTGTGGGCATTCTGGATACTTGCCTGAAGACTGGCTGCTATCCTTGTTTCACATGGAGCTTAGCAGATCTTAAAGCCTGGCCATGTGTTTGTTTCTGGTTTGGGTTTTTGTGCACCTGTTTCTGTTTCAGGCTGTTTCTGCTGGTACAGTGTCATGATAGTGGTAATACCCCTCATCCCATCTGGATGAAGCAGTTTCATCACCAGGAAGCTTCTGGTCGTCTTCCCTCCTGGTACTTTCTACATCTCTAATAACCCCTTGTTGGCATTGTCACAATATTTCACTCTTTCATTTGTGGGAGGCTGAGAGCTCTCTCATTTCCATGCTTATTGGGTTGATTATAAATCTGAGTTTCTCTCTGCTCTGCCACAGACTGTTTGTTTTCTGTTTCCAAGCTCCGAGTCTGCTAAATCATTATTTTCTCTCAGATTACACTAATGGAATCAATTCAGTGATGTTCTTCCGTGCTCTTGCTATAAGCTTTCAGTGGCTTTCAGCGGCTTTCAGCTGAGAGACTGACATCATTTTCATTGAAATGAGCTTATGTAGTAATGTGGATGGGTGGGGAGGGGGGGACTCAAAGGTACGTGCAGCCAATTTGCTGCTATGAGAAGCCTGCGCCTGCCTTGATCTGCTGCTGCTGAGGCAGTTGCAAAAGTGAGTTGGGGGAGCCTAATTGACCAACTTGATCCTCAGTGTTGTGTCTTTGGGCTGGGGCGTGAGGGGGAGAAAAAAATGTAAGCCATTGCAGCAGTCATCAGTTTTGAAGCTTTAAAAATAGTGTTTGCTTCCTTTAAATGTGTAGTTTCTAATGTGGAGACCACAGAAGGAGGTTATATATAGTGTTTTAGGGAGAATGGCAATACAAATCACTTGGGCACGTTCAGTAGAGGTAATGTTTCTTTCCAGGTGTTCTGACCGAATCCATTTGAAAGATTCAATTGTGTTTCTAAACCAGATGAGACGCTCAGGTGTTGAAGCACAAGCCAGTGGGATGTAGGGTATTGTGGTTCAGCCCCACACAACCACTCACTCAACACCCCTGGTGGGATGGGGGAGACAATCAGAAGGGTAAAAGTGAGAAAACGTGTGGGTTGAGATGAAGACAATTTAGTAGGTAAAGCAGAAGATGCAGTGTAAACCAAACAATTCACCCCTTTCCATGTAACAGCCTCTATGTGATTTAAGTGGCAGGAAAGGTAATCTAAAGGGAATTTCTTGCAACAGTACTCTCCAGCTCAATCATTTCCTTGGCTCAAATCTCAGCAACTTGCTCTCTTCATTTCCCCTCTTTGCAACCTCCTACCTGGAGTATGAGATCAGGTCTTAAAATGCACCAGCACTTCTAAGGGGTGTCTAATGGTTGAGAGGCAGGCAAGGTGCTGGAATGAAAACATTTAACATATAATCTTGCTTAAACATTGAGCAGTAACCTCAAAAACCATCTGAGAAGCCCAAATCCTATTGCATGTTTTATCGCTAGGCTCCATGCTTAACTCTGTCCCATAAGCACCATGGGTTTTGAGTGCTGAGGACAGAGTAGCCTCTGGAGTGAATTAAATCCACTTTTATTTCTGCACTCATGATCTTTTTTCTTGACTTGAACACCTGCAGCAACTGATTTGTGAAGCTGTTAACTCAGGGAGCAGTGGCACAACTGAGCAAGGAGGAGCACACTGTACTTGTGCTAACGTGACTTCTGTGCCATGTGAGGATATACCCTACCTTGAAAGCTGCTTGTGGGGAGTGCACAGGGAGGCTGCAAAGAGTTAAGGATTTTGTTTGGGATCTCAGAGGCAGCTTGAAGCCAAGTTCTTAAAAAAGTAGTTTAATTTGTTGCCATTACATTTGCCAGACCTATGACCTCACTCAACTTTTAGCAAGGGTTCTTTGTGCCCAGATTGGCCCCTGGGGAGCCCGGCACTGCTGAAAATGGCTTTTTGGCTGCTATGAGTATGGAACATGTTAAACATAACCATGATCTGTGAAAAAGTAAGGATCTTCAAGCACTGCCCACTTTCCTTCCTGTCTGGGAGCTGGAATTGGACAGATACCATAGAGGAGTTCAGAACTGAGTAGACAAAAACAGTGGAGTGCTGTGGTGTTACCTCTTCCAGCTGGGAAGCGACATGGCCGGGAGCATCCTCTGCCAGCAGAGTCATCACTGGACATGAGTCTGCCAGCTAGCTAGAAAATAAACCCCAGCTATGATCTAAGTAGCTGGGCTAAAACTAGCCAGCCTCGTGGTACACACCACTTCTTATATAACCTCCTTACAGGGCTGCTCTTGAACAAAATGTTTTCTGAAACCCGAGCGAGTAGGAGGGAGGGAAGCGAATTGCTTTGCAAAGGTTGTCACTTGTGACGTGAGCAGGGCTGTGTTTCTTCCCTTGCTTTTAGAAATGCTTGGTCTCCAAGTGCTTCTCAAATGGTGTGACCTGATCAGCTGTAGTTTTGGGAAGGGAATGTGATGGGGAAGGAGATTCTCTTATTGATGCTCATCTGCATGTTTAACCTGGATTTAACGTGTTTTAGGAAGTTTCATGTGTGTCTCTGGGAAAGCTGAGGATCTGTTTCTAGCTGTGCAACAGAACTGCCATTGCAGGCAAACATCACTGTTCAATTCCCTGTTCTCCTTGTCAGGGGAGATGTGTATAAACTACTTCCTCTACCGAGGTACAGGTTCTGTGGGCAGAGATCTCATGAGAGATCTGAATGTATTGTCGGGAAGAGAGAGGTGGGCTCCCTTCCTGAGCACAGTTCTCTAGCATCCTTTACATCCTCCTTGTCTCCTTGTAGCACAGCAGCAAGTGCTGCCGGGGGATGTGAGCTGAGCAGCGCCTTTCTCCTACACAGCATGAGTAGTGGCTGTTGTCTAGGGCTTCAGTGGAGTTTGAAGTTAACTGGTGTCACTTCTGAGCAGAGTGGAGGTACATCCTTCTTGCATCAGCATGCTGTGAGAGGTTGCTGTGGGGTAGTTTCTGGTGAGGAATGAACAGTGTGAACAACAGGGGTGTTCTGGCCACAGGTAACTCATTGTCTGCTTGCCTGCAGCTGAGACAGGCCAGGTGACCACTGCTTAAGGCCATGAATTTGCCATCTGCAAGGAAGTCTTTCCCCAGTGGCCACCCTTAGATTTCTTTATTCTCGCTCCAGCCCAGAACTTCCTCCCTGATAACACAATACAGCTGGAAATGCACCATTTTGTTGTCACAAAACAGTTAGACTGCATCAGCACTGTGACCCAGTGCCAAAAACCTGTCATATCTCTTCTCCTTTGCTGTTCCTGCTCCCTGCAGGCATCTTCTATGCAGCTAATAACTCACTGCTGCCTTCCAGACTCCAGTCAAGCTGAGGATACAGTGGTGCTTGGTGTGGCACAATGATTTTTCTGCAAGTGTCTGGTGAGGAGTGCTACAAAACCTGATGCTTTTTAGCACAGGCTCATGCCAAGAGCTTGTGGCTGTGTGGAGCATGTGCTAATGGTGGTAGCTGTTCTTTCAGCTGGTAATGGAAAGGGTTAAGTTAAGTAGCTGCCTGGTTGGAGCTCCTGCATGGCCTTTCTTCCCTCTGGGGCAGCTGCTCTTGGCAATATGTCCATCCTCAAGTTTGGACAGCCCTTCTGAAGGCTAGAGCTGAGCTTTGGTGTGTAGGTATCCCAGTTGGAAAAGGAACAACACTGCTCAGCTTATGGGCTCTCTCAGCTTGGGAGTGTGCTGGGCACCATGACATCCTCCCAGGAGGAGAACCTCCTCACAGCTTGAGATGAGCTGGAAAGGGTATTAGTGCTCTTCCCCTTCTGTGAATGTACTCCGCCCTGTGTAGATGCTGTAACAGCAAGAAAGGCTCTGCCTGCCTGCTGCTACACTTGGCCCATGTGCTCTTAGAGCCTCCTGCTCACTGGGCATCTCTCTGTCATAATCTGCAGCAGCAGTGGCACAGCTGGAAGGCAGCTGGCTAAAACAATACTGTTTTAGCTAGCTGGGCTAAGGACAGGGGTGATGTACTGGAACAAGAGCTCTTGAGATGATGCCTCAGCAGCAGAGAGTAAAATCCCACATGCATGATGGAGAAGAGTGGTTTGGGAGAGGTGCAGCTGCCTTGCAAGGGAGCTGTTCTCTTGTGCAAGGGCTTGGTTTTCGGTATAATGATGTGACAAAATACTAGAGGTGCTTCCACAGCTTCAGGAATGAGAAAGGCAGGCTTCAAGCATGCAGGTTGGTGGAGCAGGACCCCTCAAGGTGACCTGTTTGAACATGGCTGTACCTACTTGCTGTTAAGTTGATAACAAATACCTTTAATGCCACTTGATCTTCTGCTGGAAGATCAATGCATGCCTGCTGGGTTATTTTTTTTTGCTGCTCCTGTTTGTTTCCTAAGGGAGGGATTGTTTGACCTGTGTATTTGTGTGATGTGCTTCTTTCCTTTGCTCTATTATTTATGAAATCAATAGATCTTAAAAGGGAACATTCGCTGCAAAACGTCTGGAGCAAGGTATGCTGGAGGAGAATGCAAAACGCTGCCTGCTCGCATGGCCTTCCCCATCAGCCAAGTGCCTTTGCTGGAAAAGGAGAGAGGAGCTCACCTCAGGACAAAGGGGTGGTTTGTCCATGGAAATGTCCCGACAATGCGCAGGTGTTGGGGGCAAAAGCAGGAATTCTTGCCTGTGTACCTGCTGGTCACACAGGGAAGCAGGGGCAGGGATAAGGGTGGGCCATGGGATTGGTCTTCTGCATTTGGCAGCCCAGGTGGGAGAGGGGAGGTGTGATCCAGGCTACGTGAAAATTCTTTAGATAGCTTTAGCTGGGGCAGTGCTGGTGTTGCTCAGGCTGGGTTTGCTCTGGGGGCTGCAGCAGTTCATGGGGCTGCTTTATTGCAGTTTTAGGGATCTGCTGCTCCTGCACAAGGTGACACCAAGATCTCCCTTGTCCATGTCAGGGCTGTCCACGCTTACTCACTAATACACCTACGAAAGCCCAGCATTTTGCCTAGCAAGGTGCCATGTATTCCTTTGCTCCTAGGGTTCCCCACCCCAAACTGACCTGATGCCTTCCGAGCTGTGGCCTTGCCAGCCTCCCCATGCAGACAGGGAAGTCAAATTCTGAGTCAGCAGGCAGCAGCAAGCACTCTCAGCCACATTTTGTACAGAATGCCACTAATGGACAATGTGCGGCCCTGGTTTTGCCTTCTGCCTCCACACCTGTGTGAGCTGGGAAAGTGACCTCAACCTTCAGCCTGGCTCAGGTACAGTCAAGAGCTGGTGTGTGCAAAGAGCCAGCTATTGCCCATGCTCTGCTGGCTCCAGGTATTAGTACTCCAGCACTGACATAGCCTTCTTAGAGGAATCAAGGCCACCAGAAGAAGCAGCTTCTTAGCCAGCTGACGTAGCACTTGCCCTCAGTATCAGCTTGGGATGTGGGCAGAGGCATCTTCTGCAAACAGTGGAGCTGAGCAGGAGAAAGATCTTACTCCCCCCTTCACTGCTTGCGTGTCTTTCCTGTTGCAAATGAGTGTCTGCTCCCTTTGAGTCAAGGTGCAGCTGCTAGTCTGGGTCTGGCAGGTTGGAACACAGATGCCTGCAGATTCAGTCCTTGGAGGGTGCTGCAGAGCTGGAGCAGGGACTGGGGGACTGCAGGGATGGCCCTGGGAGGGCAGAAGAACTGTGGAAAAACCAGGCAGGGTGAGTTTGGGTTAAACTGCTCCTTGCTGCTACCGGGCAATAAATGAGGTAGCCTGAGATAATGGGCAATAAGCCACTCTCTGATGTGTGGGGAGGGAGCAATGGTGGGATAGGCAGCACAGCTCATGGGGCAGGGCACAGAGGCTGCTCTGCACACATGGGTCCAGCTCCCCAAGGACCTGGAGCTCTCCATTGCTGCCATATCTGCTTGTGGTCTCAGAAGCAAGCACCCAGGTGAAGCCACGGCCGTTTGCTGCTCCCTGTGTTTGTGATAGCATCTCTGGACAGAGCAGGACCTGTGCCAACAGCCCCCCTGGTACCTGTGCTCCCCAGCGGTGATTCCTGCTTGGAGTTACCTCCATTGCCTCTCTCATGCTGTAAAACGCAGTAGGTTGCCGGGAAGCTCAATGTTGTCTAACTCAGCAATGGGTTTGCTGTTCCCAGGCTGTGGGTGAGGGCATGCCCACAGCCTGCAGTGTGCCCATGGTGATTTTGTCACCTCTGGCAATCTGCTTTGCCTGTGCTGAGCCAGCCTTGCTGTGTGCTTACAGCGTGACATTATAACATGGTCAAACTTGCTGCAGTGAGGTCTAGAGCTTGGGATTGGTGCTGAGTTGTCCCCTGCACTGGGAATGAGTTGCTTGCTTTGCTTCAAGAAACCGAATGGACCAAGTCTCCATCTCTGCTCCCTTTCCCTTTTCCCACCCCTTCGATAGCTATGGCCCTGTTCATTTCCCTGCACTCCCTGTCCTGCAGCTTGACAGGCGTTTCAGAGGTCACATTCTTTGCTGCAATTTCCCCCCTCTCCTGACTCTCCTTACTGGGTGCTGCCTTTGCTGCCAGCTCCCGGTGGAGAAGCAGAGATGAAAGGGAGCAGAGATGATTATATTTAAAAGCAATGAAAATTGGTGTGGTGGTTGGGGGCTGTTTCCCTTCCCTCTCTCCCACCTATTGAAGTCGGGAGGCAGCTTTGAAACTGCACATGGTCATCTTGCCCAGACTGCACTGAGCTCCACTGTGGCCCTGGAGGAGAGGGGAAAGCCAAGGGAAAGTTGATGTTCCAACTTCCCTCATCATTGCTTTATGTCCATGTTACCTGGGGTTTCCAACCTGCCCTCGGTAGTTAGGAAAGTACCTTTTTTACTCCCCTGTGTTAAATGAAAGCCTCTTTGCCCCATTCTGTAAGTACATGCTGCCCTGGCCCGCCTTTCAGAGGTAAATACCTTGCTCATTTACAGTGATGGGAAAGGAGCAGCAGAAAGCTGACTGAAGGTCAGCTGAGGTCATCTTTCCTTTATCCACCCCAGCATTTCACAGGCTTGCTCTGAGTGCTGCAGGATCGGCTGCCCTCATCCTGCATCAAGCAGCTCTGCCCCAGGCTTTGGGAGAGGTGTGCACCCCAACATTGCTGCTGCTGCTGAAGTACTGAGAGAAGGCCTCTGGAGGTGAGGTGGCCCAAATACCCATCAGAAGGTCCCTGGCAGACACTGCAGAAGCCTCTCTCTGTCTTGAAGACTGACGTGAAATGGACCCTGTGGCATATGAGGTGTCTGGAGAGCTTGACAGCTGACTGTCAAAGGGACTGTGACTGTGGTATCACCAGCAGAGCCAGGGTGCTTACCTGTTTTCAGTGGAGTGAGGCCAGGCACTGCAACCACAGCGCCCAGGGGTAGGTGCATACTAGGGCATGGCAGGAACCTCTTTAAAAGCATGAATGTGGGGTTTAGCCCAGTATTTATTTCATGTCCCCTCCTCAACAAAGGTGTGATTTACCCATGGGTCAACTATTAGACTCAGTCGCTTTCTTTTCCTTCACCCATTGTTGGCCTCCCTTTCCTCTTGCCAGGCAGACCTTCCACCAGCAAGGAGTGGATGGAGCTCAGGTATGAACTTGAGAGCTCCGTCGCTGCTGAAGAATCCCTGACAGGCAGGAAACAGTGAGACAGCCCATGGCAAGGCACTTGTTGACCTTCCATCATCAAGGTTTCCCAGGTGGCTGCTAACAGAAAGCTTCAGGCCAGAGAGATGTAAGGCTTTTCCTTCCCTAGGGGATTCATGCATTGGGCAGCACAGAAATGTCTCACATTCCCTTGATGGTTTGTGATGGGATGGAAGGAGACAAGAATCCAGGGCATGGGTAGGAGAGCCTGTTTGTCCCTGCTGTGTGCCAGCTGTGGTAATGGATTATACTTGCTATGATTCTATGAAGCTCATCCTCACCTTTGTGCTAAGAGCTGTACTAATCTGAAATGGAAGTTGGCAGGTATTCAGAGGTAACCATCTGCCCTGGGACAGGAGACTAATAGATTTGCCCAGCAAGGCAGGGGCAATGGCAGTGGATGACCCTGCAACAAGGGCTGACCCTTGGGGAGCAGCGGGTCCGTTGTCCCCAAGATGAAGAGGGTGATGGCTTGCTTACAGCGTGCTTTCTACTGCAAGTGGCTTTCCCCAGCCTCTGCCCCCAGAGAGTAGGATTGGCAGGACACCAGCTTTATTCCTGCTGTGTGGCAGAATTACCTCTGCTGTGGCTACCCATAACCTGCCTCCATCCTCCTAAAACCCTGCACAGGGCACTGAGACTTTCTGCTGGACAGGGAGATGCTGGATGCAGGCTCCCCAGGGATCTCTGCTTACCCCAAGGCTGAACTCCTCCGGGGCTTTTGGTGACCTGTATGTTTTGGATGACGGAGAGCCTTCTTAGGAGCCCTTTGCCTTTTTCCCACCAAGCAATCTTTGTTTTCATTCTGTAAGAAATTCAGCATGATTTAACTGTTCAGTGAAGGTTTTTTCCCTCTTCTTGTTCTTGCTCACGCTCAGCCTGCATGGAAATGGCTCCTAAAAAGGTTTGCATCAATTTATCTGAAGTCGATTCCTTGGCAATCTGAGCAAGTCTGCTATATCTGTCCACATCTACCTGCACCACTTTAACTGATAACTACAGTGAAATCCCTATGATTAGTTAAAACTAGCCCCTGCCTCTAAATGTAAGGGAGCTTGCAATGGATTTAACCCTTTGCCTTCCCTTCCCAGCTGCACAGAGCAAGCAGTGAAGTCCCAGCTGGTCACCTGGAGTTTACCCTCACTGGAGGGGAGATCTGGTACCTACAAGGACATTGTGCAGTGCTGGGGTTGGAGGCAGATGTCCTGGGAGGACCCTTTCAGGGTTATCTGCTCTGTTGACATGTCCACGTGTGCAGAAGGACAGCAGTGAAATTGCTTTCGACTGAATGCAGCGTATCTGCAACCATTTACAGGACTGTTGTGCTGACAGACTTTAACGCCTCCTTTCCTCAATCCATAACACTGATTTTCCTTATCCCTGAGCCTTTTGTTTCCTTGAATTTGCATCCTGACTGGACATAAAGCTGCTTTTTTTGTGGTATTGCAGGATAAGCTGCACCTTGTTCTTGAAGCTGAAGGTGTTCAAATGGATCTTTTTGCATCTAAGGAACAGATGGGCTGCTGGTGGAACTGTGCAAAGTGTGGGAGATGGTGTTTCCAGGAGGCTTTGTATGGGGTCATGTTTAATTCTGTGCTCCTTGTTCTCATGCTGTGCAGGGATGGAGTCCATCAGGTGGCTGCTGTGACTGAGTGACAGTGCACACTTGGAAACCTCTCATCACCCTCTAGCGTGACAACCAGGTAAAGCCACAGAAACGATGTCAGGAGCACTAAGGAACACAATAGATGTGAAACGTTAGGAAACGTGGTCACAGCCACCAAGCAGCTGCCTGCTCAGCAGGGTCTGAGGGGCCAGCTCTGGTTTCTGTTTGCTCCTACTTACCTGCAGCCTCTGTTAAGAAGCCTGGCCCGGCTGAACTGTGTTACCAGAGCTGTGTGTGCTGTGTTTCTCATCACACCCTGGCATCTGTGGGCTTCCGCAGGCCCCACGGCTGAGGTCCTGCCTCGAAGATGAAGCCTGGTTGACAGGTTCAGAGTGGTCAGTGTATAGAGGAAGGGGACCAGTTCCAGTGGCACGTGGGAGCTCTCTTTCCAGATCCTCTCACTAGCATCAGGGCCATAATTGTTTCACCTGCAGACACAAAGGGGAAATCTCCCTGCACTTCCTGTGCTGATAGATCCTGATTTCTTATCCTTTCTAGGTGGGTTTTCTCTGCTAGAGTTCTCCCATGAAGGAAGAGGCTGTTTGTGGGCTGGGTACAGAGAGGCTTTTGCAAAGCCCCCTTGCAAAAGGCTTTCAGGGCCAGTCCTGTGAGCTAGACCTGACAAAGCACGGCTGGAGGGGGACCATGCACTGCTTTAGTGTGCTGGTATTGTTCTGGGGTATAATATTCCACATACAGCTGTGGGTCTCACCTGTGAATCAACCAGATAGTGCCTGAACAGTCCTTTTCTCCACAACAGAATCCTTCATGGAGCCCCACCACATCCCTGCTGGTAGGTTTCTCAGTGCTCCTGTGTGATGAAAACCATCATGTAGATGGCATGTCACGTAATCGCAGCATTGTGCAAGCAGCCTTGAGATCCTTGCTGGAGCCCTGCGGGACAGGAGCATCCCTTATGGACAGGAATCCTGACTCACTGGAAGGTGGAGTGACTTGCTTAAGACTGGGTAACTTGTCCACACATGGTCATGCTGCAATCCCCAGCTTGGACATGGAGAAGCAGGGTTGGTTTAAACTGGCTGGGATGCTGCTGGCAGTGGAAGCACAGCACGACTGGACCATCCTGCTGGATGCCACTGTCTCAGCTGATGTTTGCAGCCTGCATGGAGCTCAGCTCCTGCAGCTGCAGTGTCTGAGCCAGCAAGAGGCTGATCCAAGATCAGCACCTGTGTCCGTGTTTCTTTTGGCCAGGCGATCCCATAGGATACTTCTGGTTTTGCCTACTGGAAGGTGCCCCAGTGTTTGGGCACTGGATGGAGACACTGCACTGTGGGGGAGAGTTTGGTTTGGCCCTGGACTCCCTGTCCTGAGCTGGAGCTGGCGAGCTGTGCCCTGAAAACATAGGTCTTTTTCTCCCATAGATAGGGATAATATTTCTATTAACAAGGTGGTGTGGAAGTCAAAGCCAAGCGAGCAAAGATCCTGCTGAAAGACCTGCAGGTGTTGGAAAGCTACAGGAAGTCCACACTGGTGATGTTCTCCTTTCTGCTGATACAGTCCAGGAGGCAGAAATGTTGGTCAAAACAGATGTTGCTGAGGGTGAGCCAGTCTCTTTGGAGACTGCAGAACAGCATCCCAAAGACAGATCCTCACAGTTGCCTGCATCCCTCACCAGTGTCTGTGCTTGGCTGAGGAAACTGCTCATGCCCGTGTTGAAATGTATTTGGTTGGGTCACAGCCCAGGCATGGAGCTGTGGCTCAGTGACTTGGCTTGACTGCTAGAAGAGAAATAGCATCTCCCATTGCCCAACAAGACCTGCCATGTGGTATGTTCCCGATAATGGGCAGTGGGAAACCACCTCTCAAACCTGATCCATGGAGCTTGTGCTGATGAGATAATTGTGTGCTGATGGGATCTGCCCTGGTTGGCCATGTTACACCTGTGTTACACAAAGAGGGTTGCTCAGGCGGTGTCACTTCCTTCTTTAATACATTGGGGTGACACCCACACTTTCACCATTCTCAGGGTGGCTCAGGACAGGAGGAGGGGCCAGTGCAATGGGCAGGAGAAGGAACCAGGAGGTGAGGCTTATGCTGCTTATGCTGCTGTGGAGCAGCATTTCAGAGGTGCTGTTAGTGGGGAGTCCACAAAACCTGGACGTGCTCAATGCCTTCCCTGATGCGAGCCTGACCTGCAACAGGCCAGGTAGCAGCTCAGCTCCCCCTGAGCCCTATCGCTGTGTGGGGCTGCGCAGCTGGGGGGAACCCTGTAATTGGCATTTCTGCTCTCTAGCCATGGGGAAGAATTCATAGAATCCCAGACTGGTTTGTGTTGGAAAGGGCCTTAAAGCTCACCCAGTCCCAACCCCCGCCATGGACAGGAACACCTTCCACTAGAGCAGCTTGCTCCAAGCCACATCCAACCTGGCCTTGAACTCTGCCAGGGATGGGGCAGCCACAGCTTCTGTCACTTGCAATCTCTGCCAGGGCCTCACCACCCTTGCAGGAAAGGATCTTATTCCTAATGTCTAACCTCAGTCTTCCTCTGTCAGGTTAAAGCCATTCCTCCTCATCCTGTCACTACATGCCCTTGTAAAGAGTCCCTCACCAGCTTTCTTGCAGGCCCCCTTAGGTACTAGAAGGCTTCTCTAAGGTTTATAGAGTTCTCAACTACAAACTCCTTTGGTTCCTGTCTCCAGCACAAAGCCTGGGGGTCTGTGGGGCATCCAGTGTGGAGGGTGAACAGTGCTTTGGTGGTATCTGTGGGCAGGCCAGCATGCAGATTGTGGGGGCAGATGAGGCTGCATGGGAGGCATAGCTGGGACATGATCATCTTTTCTTATCTTAAATGATGTCTCTTGTCTAGATGCCTTCAGTTGTGTCTTCTGCAACAAAAGCTTCCAGGTTTGAGTAGAAATCAGTTTACCAGGTGGCTGCTGTGGTGTGGAAGGGTGAGCAGCAGATGCCTGGCTGCAAACAGAAACCTGCAGTAACTTGTCTTTGGTGTATGATGCTTGTGGAAACCCTCTGGGCTGGCTGATTCCAACCATTTGTTTCCCCTGGACCCCATGCCTTAGGCCTCTGTACTGCCCTGGAGCATGCGGTGTCACACTGGGAAGCAGAAAGTGGCAGTGAGAATGTGGTGAACGAAGGGCAAGGAGTGTGGGCTTCCAGCTTCACCCTGGTTGTCTGGAAGAGATCCTCTGCAGCGTTTGGAAACACTCAGCTGGTCTAACCTCTTGGTGAAGGATACCAGTTTCACTGCAGCAAGCAAGTCCACTCCAGCTGCCTCGGTCCAGGCCAGATGTCTGCTGTGCTCAAAGCCCACCCAGTGTTTCTATCTAAGCTCATTTTGGGTGGGATGTTTCTGAGCTCTGGCAGTTTCTGTTGCTGAGTATTATAACCCAGATCAATAAAACTGTTTCTTGGCTCCCACACTGAAGGAGCTGGTGTCACTGGAAGCAGTGCTGAGAGTGCCATGGTCACGTATGCTCCATCAGGAACCGAGCTGGGTCGACAGGAATCACTGACTGAGGGGTGCTTGAGAAACAGGTAGAGCTGAGAGCTCTTGGAAACGTGTCCTACCCACTGCAGGTGCTAAGGAAGTGTTCAGATTTCAGGATACACACAGAGCTTTCCTTCTGCCCTGCACCCAGGCGAGCTGTGAGCAGTGCTGGGCACACAGCCCCCTGGGCAAGGAAGAGCAAGTACCTGGGTGGAAGTAGTTACACGGCTGCATTCCCTGGTTAGTTGTCTTTCCTAATTCCCCCCAAGCTTTGGCACGTGCGGACAGAAGAACTCTGTGAATCTGTTGCCATAAAAAGTGCCTTTTTTCCAGCTGACTTTAGCTCCGATAGAAATGTTTTGGGGCAGGAAGGAATCAATCACATTTAGCACAAACTCATTTTGAAACGCAAGCCTAAGGTGTAATATGCACAATGGATGCCAGAAGCTTTGAGCCTCAGTGCTCTTTTAGAGGTAATTCTGATCTCCCTTCTTCATGTTTTATATGTTTTCATATACCTGGGGAGCCATATTGCAGAAGGATGCACTCAGCAGCAGTTTTCTGTGTTTCATTCACCATGTAGAGACCTCTGGGAGAAAAAGCACTGAATATTGTTCTGTGACAGAGGGGATAATGTATTGGGTTCTTTTGAAACTGCTTGTTTCCTACTGCTGAGTTGTTCTTAGCCCTCCAAAAGGCCAAATGGTTTTTGTTTGGTTGGGTTTTGTTTGTTTGTTTTGTTTGGGGTTTTTTGGTTTTTGTTGTTGTTGAAACCTAATAGAAGACTTCCCATTGGATAGCACTGGGGAAACCTCTCTTTTCCAAAGGTGGAAATGCTGGGAATCTATTAAGTGCTTCAGTGGGAGTCATTCTGCAACATCATCAGGGTGGCAGCTGCTGCCAGCCACCACCTGTTGACTCGCTCTCAGTGAAGCTGGGTGACAGACTTCGGTGAGCAGATTTGCAGCCAAATGTCCCTTCTATACCCTGAAGCTGCCTCAGGTTCAGCCTGGCTTTGGACCAGGCAGTGCTGGGCTTGTTGCTGCTCCCCCGTGCTCACAGCACTCCCTTGGGGTTGCCTTCTGGTACAACTCCCTCTTGCTTCTGGCAAGATTTGAATCCATTTTGCCCAGTTCCTAAATCCTACTCATCCTTTTTCTTTTTCCCAGCAGGTTTTCAGTCAGGTGGGAACGCTGCTCGCTTTGTCCAATGTTGAAGCTCATGGAGATGGGGGAACAGAAACTCTTGAGTGATCAAGGTATTAGACATGAGAGCTAATTTCCAAAATGTCAGGAAGGAAAAGGATCTCTAAACCATGCTCCCTGGCTTGGCAAAGCTGTTGCTGTGGGGTTATCTGCTTGGGTAGCACCATGTGTGCTTCCCCTCTGGGCTTGGATGGTGAAAGGACTTGATGTTAGCGGTGTCCCCATCCAAGTGATGTGGCTCTTCACCACAAGCCATGGAAGGCTGCTGTGACCGTGGGTTGGTGGAGGGAAATCAAAGGGAATTCAGACAGGAAAATCCTTGCAAATTCTTGACCTGGACTGAAGAGCAAGGGAAAAGTGACCAAATAAATCAGAACTATTCCCTTCCCTCACACACAGACCTTCTATTTAGACTCTCCGGGGAGCAGACCTGGAATCTAATCCCAGAGATCTGGGCTGAAGGACCTGGCACTGGGGATGAGCGCAGCCAGGATGTTGTCTCACTTCCTGGGTGTTGAGATGTGACAATGTGCCCTTGTGTAGCTGTGAAATGTCAGCAGTGAACGTTTACCAACGGTGCCTGCCGTGCCGTGCCTGTCATTTTGGACCATCTGTTTCTCACTGCAGAAATGTCTCTTGCCTTTCCTGCTGTCTTCCTCAGCCTGGTTCTCCTCTTTCCATTCATAGTCCCCCCTGCAGGTGCTGCTCTCTCCCTCTCCCTAGTTTTCCATCCTGACTGTGCTCTGTAACCTTCTGCCTACCAATATACCGGTATCTTGGGCTTGGGGTTGATTTTTTTCATGGTGGATTTATACCCCTCTTGTGAACTCCTTTTTCCTCATTGAAGTGGCTCTTGATGTCTCTCCATCTCCTTTGTGTGGAAGAAACACACTCAGGCTTGGCCCTGACTTCCACTTGCTTCAAGCCCCAGGGACTGGAAAGTTTGTCCTGATGTGATCACATAGCGCATGGAGCATACCCCTAGTGCAGGCATTTGTTGCCAAAGTAACCAGGGAAATGGAGGATTCCTGACTGTAGCTGGGGTGGCTCTCCAGAGGACTCTCCTCAGGGGGAAAAGTTCCCTGGTCTGTTTTTCTCCTCTGGTCATAGCTGGTTCTTGCTTTGTGCTTTCTCCTCTCTGGGCAGATAATTATTAGAGGAGAGCATTTCCCAGGAATTCTTTTCCACATAAGTCTCTACGGTGCTGTATCTATTTCACAGCATTGATGCATTGCACACATTTCTCTCTGGCTAATTCAAGCAAGCGCACATGAATAACACTGCTTTTATCTGCCCAGGTCCAGACCGTGCCCAAAGCCTCCTCTTGATGTGACTCACTCTTGGGCAAGCCCTGGAGAAAGCAGATGTGGTAATGCAGCTGCAGCTCCCATCCTTGTCTCATGGCCCTGCGGTGAGCCAGCTCTGCCAGACCTGCTGTGGTAGCTGACGGAGGAGCGAGGTCCTCCGTGCAGGAGCCTTGCATCAGCCAAGCACCTGCTCCTGCATTTCCTGCCCTGCTCCAGCTGTCCCAATGTGGGACACTGATCTCCACCAGCCGTGTTGGATCGGTTCTGGTGGAGGTGTTGGTGTAAATGAGGTTCTTGATCCTTTGAGTACTTCATAAGAAGTAGTTCACAAACAATAGGCATTATCCCTTTTGTTGATGTCCTCTCCTCTTCAGGCTGTTGTGAGGGTAAGTTTTGTTAGCAGAAAAATCTGTTGTTTTTCAGAATATGATGGGGTTTTTCTCTTGTTTTCTCTTTCTGTGTCTGTTTGAATCCTTCAGTAAAACCTCAACATAAAGAAAAATCCATATTTTAGGAAGAAAACCCACATAAAACTGAAGCAGGAAGGTAGAATCCAATTTGATGAATAATAAATAATGGTGGGCTCAGAAAAGCCTCAGCTATTTTTCCCAAAGCAGCCAGTGCACCACCAGCTTGTGTTGCTGCTATAAATACTGGCCAGGTTCTTTCAACTCTTGTGAAGGTAAATGAGAAGCAGTTGCCAGGTTTGCTTGGTATTGCATGTCTGGGACGATGAAAGGGCCAAAGAACCTGAAGATGCGGTCGGAGAGCTCAAGTGCCAAGGTGCAGCAGGGAGGCATGTGCTTGATGTGGGATCTCCCTTCGCCACGGTTCCTACCTGCCAAGCACCAGCCTGGAAGATAACTGGCGCTGGCTCCAGGGTGGGAGGATGCTGAAAGCGTTCTTGCCCAGGTGAAGAGCTGAACCTGGGTGACGTGGCGCCGGGTGCACCTCCAGGTATTTGCATCACTGCTCAAGGCTAACGCTGCCCATGCATCTCGTGGTGATGGAGCAGTTGGACATCAGTGGGCAGGTTGGTGCTGTGACGTCTTTCCTTCCTTCCGTGTGCCTTAGAGGAGCAGTTCTGCTTCCTCAAGTCCCACACATGGCAGCAGAAGCTTTGTTCTCTCTCTGTTTTCAGTGAATCAAATTCTTATTCTGCTTTCCTTCACAATCTGCTTCAAATGTAGTAGAGCTCTTTCTGCTTGACACCCTCAGAACTCTTAAACTCACAGGACTTGCCTGTCTCTGCATCTCTCAGTGCTTACAAAGCCCTTGCTGCTGTCCAGCTCCAGGGCTGCCATCCTCCTTCCAGGGCTGGTTCATGTAGGACTGTGTGTGCTCCCTTTTGGCACAGCCAGAGCCTTGGATTTGGGCTTCTCCCCAGCCCTGTCCAGCACAGGACTTGAGCACAGGCTTTATGGAGGAGTACAGCCTTTATCAGTCTAACTGAAAGCATCTCCTGTTTCCAACAGCAACTGGGAGGGATGCCATGGGGTTAAAAGTAGAATTAGGGTCATGTGTAAACCCGTCCTTCCCCAGCAGGCAGCCCTTGGCCAGCCATGGTTTAAGCTCCACTTCCCTGGCATAGATGGTTTCCAATCCATCGTGCTTAATAGAGGATGGCTTCTTCTTCAGGAGTTTATAGCCTCCTTTTTCTATCACAGTTTAAGCTTTTCCTCCAAGCTCTCTTGAAATGCCCCAGTCACCAAAGCTGCTGTTACTTTCCTGAGGGATTATTCTATACCCTGTCGTTTGGGATCCAGGCATTGCCCACTCTGCCAGGAGGACGAGGACAGTGAGACATTTCAATTTCTTCCTGCTCTTTCACCTTGCAGGTTCAAGACTGAGGAGGATGTGTTAGGCTGGGAGATGCCTTGCTCTTCACTGCATCTTTCTCTGTTTCCTGTGGTGGCTGATAACACACCCTCACAGGGCTGACTTGACTGCCCAAACTGTTGAAGAGACCAAGTCCTTCAGAACAGTTATCTGAAGAACTAGAACCATTTGGGGATGTTTGTCCCTAAGCTCCCAAGGGGTTATTAATGACTTTTCGATGGAGCCAATTAAGTAGGTGCATTGATAACAGCATCACTACCAAGATAAGCATCAAGTGGTCTTCCACTGGGTGCTACCTTAAGGGCTTGAGCAGCTGTGAAACCCTCTTGTGCCCAGTCTGAGCAGTTTTACTGCTGCTGGTTGGTTATTCTGGTTGGCTTTCAGCAGCTTGGCCAAGGGGGGTTCCCCAGCAGCTCTGCCGCAGGGAGCCTGGCTGTGGTCCTGCCTCTGCCCGGCCATCAGCCCTGGTAGCATCTCAGCCATCTCCATGGCAACATCATGTGCGGGGCCATAATAAAGTCAGATTGCAGCTGCTTCCCTGTGCGTGCAGGCAGGAGAGGAGTTTTCTGAGGTAAGAGCTCAAATGACTTGCTGAGGAACGTTTTGGCTGCAGAGAGGCAGTTTCCAGCAGCCAGGGAGGCTGTTTGTGCAGTGTGGGAAATGCAGAGTGAGTGAGTTTTCTGGGATGTTCTGTTGCTCTGCCAAGTAGATTTCAGGCACACTTGTAGTAGGAGCTAAATATAAAGGGTGACTGCCCAGAAACAGCTATGGAGCAGGTCTCTGAAGTCTCTACCTGTCCCACAGAGCCATAACATGGGCTGTGTGTTTTCTTAGAAGTGGCTTCAAAGGTTGCTGTGGGATCCAGTCTCAGCTTGGTGGCTGCTCGTCATGGGCCAAACACTGACAGCCGGGCTGTGGGGAGAGCTCACACACAGCCCCTGAGTTTCATCTCGTAAGAGCAAGAGCCAGGCAGGACTGTGTTTTGGCTTGGCTAGTGATGAAGATGAGAGCATGTTTGCTCTCTTGCTGTGGCCAGCCTGGCGGACAGAGCTGCTCTGTTAGCTCTCAGCAGGGTTACCAGCATTATTCAAGTTGTCGTGGGGGGAAATTGAAAGGTTCATTTGTTCTGCAAACCCTGGTCCAGGCTGTTCTCCTTCTATCATCCTTCTGCCTCCTTTCTGCTGGGGTAATCAGGGCACCACCCTCTCTCATGGTAGGTGTCCTAAGGATCCTTGGGCCAAAGGACTTGTGTAGTCCCTGTTCCTGAGTACTGCCTGCTCTGGTGCATGTGTTGTAATGCAGCAGTGTCCGTTCAGTACCTTTGGATGTGTTTTCCAAATGAGGCCATGGTGGGACTGCTTGTGGTGGTTGTTGAGGGGACTATTGGTTGGTTGCTCTCCAGCACTGTCAGCACAGTCCTTTGACCCCAGTGTGGCAGTTCCTGCACTTCAGTTTAAAGCAGGAACCTTTTTAATGTGGTCAGTCCTGGCTTTCCCTGTCCAGTTCTATTACAACTGGTAAAGCGAGATTTCCAGAGGGGTGTAGGAGCTCAGTTTCTATTTGAATATCTAAACCGTGCACAAGACCAATGGAATTTAGGTGCTGTGTGGGTTTTGGAGGACAGGGCATCTGAGCTGTGCTGCAGTGGGAAGGGGGAGGACACCGACGTAATTTGCTGCTTTCTGAGAGCACCAGATGCCTCTCAGTGAGGTTTCTTTGGTCTCTCCCTGCACAATTTCGTGGGGTAACATCAAAGGAGGCTGCCAGTGGAAACAAATGGAGACCGAGGTAACACCTCCTCACGGGAGAGCCTCAGGAGTCCTGGCCAAGGGAAACCCACCTTCCCGGCTCCGATCAGGCTGGCAAAGCCGGCTCTTCCCAGCAGAAAATGTGTGGCTGTGCTAACCTTTTCCTAGGCTGTGTAATTGCTGTGTATGGATGGCTTTGTTGGCTACTGCCCAGGGCAGCTGTTTATGGCAGAAATGAGGGCAAGTGCCAGTGGGATATTGCAGCCCAGAAGGCTTTAGGGAAGGATTTGGGTGTGGGTTAAAATGGTCAGTGTCCAGGAACCGTCCAATGTCTCTGAGGTTCAGGAGCACAAGCACCCTGTGGTTCACTGCATTTCACCCGTCCCATCCCTGCCACCACCTCTCCTGTGTCCCCTGCGATGTGGCTGTGAGGTGTCCCCTGCATGGCACCCACCAACCCACCTGGCAGGTGGGATAACTGGGGTCTGGCTCTAGCACCAGCCCTGCCAGGGGGATCTCAGCAGTTTCAAAGCATCCTCTCTGCTGAGCTTGGCTTGCTTTCAGCAGTCCTTCGCTCCAACACCAAATTCTTCCTGGGGAAGTGTAATATTCATGAAGGAGATGCGTTCATTAGCAAGCCGTCTGCTCCCTGCTTTGGCATGTGAGTAGGTGGTGTTACCTCTGGAATCAGGTTGAAATCTGTTGGTATTTAGGTGCATTTGATTTGCAAGAGCTTGGAGGTCCCTTGAAGAGTTCCTCTAAAGCCTGTTGAGCTACACAAACCTTTGTGTTATGTGTTTTCTCTCTGTAGGTCTGGGGCATGCAAGGAGAGCTCATTCCCAAGCAGTCATCCCCCAGCCATGTGAATAAACTGCAGAGAGCTGACCACTGTTGATCAGAATGAACCCTGTCATTCATGGACATATCCTTCCTTACATCCACAAACAGATCCATGACTTTTTCAGACTTTGTCATGGAAACTGCTCAGGGGAAGCTGATTCTCACATTGTGCTTTGTCTTTGGTTAGAAGCTTAACAAATTCCAGTTATTCAGCTTTGCTGCTGTCCCTAGCCTGCAGGAATATCACTGCCTCTGTTAGAGTTATAAGCCCAAGGGTTGTGTTTCAGCCTGTTACTGAACCATGACAGCATGGAAATGAACACAGAAAGATACAAACACCATCAAACCCACTTAGTTTTAAATCAATTCTTGGCTATTTCTACCACCAACACAGTTCCAGGGCTAGTAGATGCTCTTCAAATATCAGTAACTTTTGACAACTTCTCTTCAGTAAAACGAGACAGGATCTCTGGAATCCAGCTTTTCTTTTCACCCAGATCTTTTCAAGAAGTCTCCTCCTGCTCATTCTAGGATTAAGAAGGTAAGGAGTGAGGATGCTAAAAAAAGGCTATAAATATTGCTTGTGTTGTAGTTGAGAAATTAAAGTTTCTTCCCTTTTGTAAATGATTTCCAATGGTTTCAACATCACCTTTTTTTCTTTTTTTTTTTTTTTTTTTTTTTCACAAAAAAAAAATAAAAGGAATAAAAGGGGGGGAAGTGATAAAAA
>NDXB01000028.1:141569-161343 GCA_002631895.1 Agapornis roseicollis
ATCACTTTTTTTTTTTTTTTTTTTTTTTTCTTTATGTCACAGAAAAAAAATGAAAGGAAGAAAAGGGGGAGAAGTGATGAAAAGGCCAAAATGTTTCATGTTCTGGTTCATCTCTTAAGAACTTTAGAGAGTAAAGAGTGGCTCATGCTGATTTCTGGGAAAAGGAAGAGAAATTCCATTTTCTCCGTGTGTTTTTTTTTGTTTCATTTTTTCCCCTACTCACTTGAAATAATTCATCCTGTCTTAAATGAAAAGGTTTGACTTGGGACCTGGGGCAGGATGTGAGTGTTTGTGGGTGTGTTGGCAGGGCCATCCTTAGTGGTCCAAAGGTTTTGGAGGGGCAGCATGAAGCCCTGGCACTGCAGGATGGGCTATACTGGGATTCTCATTGGGTGAAACCACAATGGGTGCTGCTGGGGTGGACAAGGAGGTGAAGATGCCAGCCCAGAAAACCTTTAAATACCTCCAGCACAGGAGCTCAGTCCTTATTTCTGTTAATGTGGGAGCTGCTCCCAGTTGCTCATCTGGGGATGCCCTTTCCAAGGGCCAGCAGCCTGAGCACCCAGCATCCTCCAGGACAGCTCCTTGCCCTCCCTGCCCTGAGTATTTTGCTGGGCATCAAAGGGATCAGAGTTAAAACCCAGCTGCAATGTGGGGTGTGTGTCCTTCCTTCCCATCAGAGCCCCTCTGGAAGATGTTCATAACTAATGCCATGTTTTTCATATTTAAAAGAAGGTTTCTGCATTCATGTGCATCCCCACTTAGCCACATGGGTGTCCACTGCAGGACCTTGACCTTGGGGTTAACAGAGGCTTTACTGAGCCCGTGAACTCCTGGTTATCTGCAGCATGAGGGTGCTTCCAAGCCACATTCAAAGAGAGGGACTGAGTGGGGTGAGTTGTTTCCTTCCTGCCTTTTCTGAGCCTTTTCCCACTGATGTTGCTCAGCTCATCAAGCATCAGCCCTGTGGGGCTGCTTCTCCACGGCAGCTTACTCGGAGCAGAGGTGTTGGGTGCACTCAGCTGCTCCCTGCAGTGCCAGCCAGCTCTCCAGGAGCAGAAAGCCACCATTTGCTTGTGCATTCAGAAGCACATCCTGCAGCAGGGGACCGCTGTTGCGCCTGCTTTCCCCAGCTGATGGTGTTGGGAAGCAGAAGGCTTGCTGGGAGAGAATGACTTCACAGAGCTGCTCTGGGAATTGGTCACCCTATCCTCACAGCAAGGGCTGCTGGAAAGGAGCCCAGTGAAGCACTGCCAATGATGTCTTTATCCTCATACCCTGTTACAGGCAGGGTTTGCAAATGCTGGGGCAATGCTATTCACTGAGGAGCCAGCCAGCTCAGCCAATAATGTGGCTTTTGGTGGCTCTGCTCAAAGCCCTGAGAGCCTCAAGGTGTGTTTTGGCTGATGAGGTTGGATGGCTCCATGGGAGTGGATAAATGAAAGGAGGAAGCTGGCTGTTTGGCTGCTTTTCTGAAAGCAGGTGAGCTTTGCCTGACTGATGAACCCACTATGGCTGTTTCTGGACCCCACAGCTCTGCAAGATGAGGATTGCCCCACTTACAGATGTAATGATGTTCTCCAGCTGCACCAGGAATCTGCAGGAATCTTGCACCTGCAAGGCAGGAATCTCCTAATGCAGCTCAGCAACCTTGGGCTCAATTGATCACTGGTAAAACAAATCCAGGCCTCAGCATGCTGTAAGATATCCCTGCAACCCACAGCTGCCTTCCTTGCTTTGATCCAAACCAATGTGAGCACCCATGCTGACCATCCAGAAACAGAGGCTCATGCTGGGATCCTGCAGTGCCAGAACCTGAGGTGGGAGATGCTTCTCTTTGAGTCAGGATCAGTAACCTCTGGATATAACTGGAAACAAATAGGCATCCTCCAGGCTCCCCCATGGAGAAGATGTGGCAAAACATTCCCTGGGTTCTGGTTAGTGCTCTGAGAAGAACAGGGGATGTTTCTAGCAACCTGTCTACCAGGCAATGAACCAATTTCAGTCCTGTGGTTTGTTATATTAAATAGTTATGGGATTTAGCTCATTTACCCTGTGCTTTTTCACACTCTAGGTGACCATGTGATGGCAAGTACAAGACAAAGCAATGGGAGGTGGACTCCATACCCAGCTCCACCACTGCCACGAGACATGACCATGCCTCCAGCCCTCCACCCAATGATGGTGAGCTCAGAGGTGTTGAGGTTTACACTGGCCATGCACTGGGCATCCCTAGCAGGGGATAATGCAGGGGCAGTGTACGGAGCACTCTGGGAGCCCTGGGAAGCTCCGGTGCGCAGGGAGCCGGGAGCTGTTGCATCTTGCTGTGTAATGAAACACTACCACACCTGTGCAAATTTCCCCATAGCCTGGGGCTAGGGTGGAAATGTGTTGGATCATTAAATCAAGCTCCTTAAGAGCTACTTGAAGATGGAAGATGTGAAATCAGGCATATGAAATGGAGATCGTGTCTAGACGATCCCCTGAGCATCTGCCTGCCTTGAGCAGAGCTGCTGTTTGCAGTAACTCTGGTTCTTGGCTTGTGCCCCTGGAGGGACAGGCAGAGCTTGCTCATGCAGAAAGCACAGCTATGCTTCTGCTCCATCTCTGCAGAGCAGTTGGGGCTTGCCTGGAAAGGCCAGGATGTCACCTTGCATTGAGGAGCCACCTGGAGAGCTCAGCTTTGTTGTGCCTGTTAGGACATGGCCTAAGGGGGATCTAGGCAGAGGCATGCAGAGCTGGACGCAGACTCCAGGTGCTGGTCTTGAGGCAGCGTCAGTCCTGCTTTGTGGAAACGTGCATCCCCAGGGTTTGTGTGTTGGACCTTCACTATCTTCCTAGGGAGTGAGATAACTCCTAGAGCCAGGACTGTGCACTGGGGTCTGATAATGCAGTATCTTTCCCTCTGGTAGTCAGAACTGCAGGATAGCAAGTTAATTGCAGGGGAGATTTCACACCACATGTTCATCCTGCAGCTCCTCAATGCAGAATAACATATCTTACCTCTGGATGAGGGGTGGATCAGATCACAGGAGCCACAGTTTTCCCTTGGAGACTTGTGCACTGCTCCCAGGCTTGATGCCAACCCCATGCCAGGCTGTGCTGGTACAGGGGCTGGTGGAGCATCCAGGTTTTGTCTGGCAGAGGAATCCAGCCAGGCTGCTGATGCTACAAAGGCTGCAGGATCCTGCTGCAAGACCAGCTCAGCTGCTTCTTTCAGAAGAGCTGTCTGCTCTGGTGCAGAGCAGGGCCAGGCATTATTTACTGGTAAGGAAGAGGAGAATGGGTTCAAAACTAGATTTTTGGGAGTGGCTTTTGCTTGGAGTTTCTGTCTGTGGTAGCTGTGGGGGACCATCCGTAGTATCTTGATGGGTCAATTACCCCCAGCCCATGAGCATGTTTTGTAAGTCTGTTCTCTTTGGTGCTGCCTGCTCTCTCCACACAGCTTGTTACTAATGAATCTCTGCATCCTCCCTAGGAGATAGCTGATGCTGTGTGTGGCATGAGCCGGGCTATGGGTGGTACCCAGGGTCCCCAGTGGAAGGGCTGTCACGTTGCATCTGAAACCCAAACACAATTAACCTGGTGTCTGCTAAGCTGCAAGGACCAGGCACAAACTGCTCCACTGCCTGCAGAAGGCACCTGCAGCAGCCAGCAAGTGGCTGCTTCTTCCTGCTGAAGCATCACTGATATTTTTCACCAGCAGCTTCTCATTTCTGTAACTCACGGAGCTGGGGCCGAGGGAGGGGGAGCAGAAGGTGAGGCTGGCAGAGGAGCAGCAGGCTTTCAATACAAATACACAAGACACAGGCAACTTGTTTTCCTCCTGCTTTGCCCACATAGTGAGATGTCAGGCTGGGATCTTCCCCTTGTGTCTGTGTGGCACTGGGTTGGTCTGTAAATCTCTGTCCCCTGCAAATGCAAACCCACTGCCTCTTCAGGTGATGTTCAGCACATTTCTTTGTGCTCCTGCCGCCTCCTTGCAGTCATAGCTCAGAAGCTCAGGCTGTAGCATCTGCTATCTTTAGTTGTACAGCTCCAAAATATGTATTGGCTTCATCACATGTTTAGCACTGTGGGATGTGCCCAAACATTAAGTAACTTCCCAAGCTGGGTCTAGCTCAGATTAATGGGATCTAGAACTGGTTTCTTTCCACTTGGGTCACAGAGAGCATTTGGATAGATAATTAGAAGAGATGCTGCCCTCCCCAACTTGCTGGTGGGAGAGGCGATAGTCAGGAGAGAATTGGGTTGAAGGTTCACTTGAAGAAAAATAAAGTGCAAGTCTACTGGAGATGTTTCACTGGGCCTGAAGATACCTGAAGTATTTTGGAGAGGATCAAGACTGATGCTAGATGGTTGCCCATCACTGTCAGAGGGGATATTTGGAAGCAAAAGCCCAACTCCAGAGCTTGATTTTGGGTTCCTTTTTCTTAGGAAGGGTGCTCAGCATTTGGGACCTGCCTCTCCCCCACAGGAAATGGGCCGGGCAACCCAAGAGGGTGAATAACACAATGGCTGTACCCCCTCTCCCCAAAGCAGCCTCGGGTACCTCCCATTAGATCATTTTAAAACCAGCCCTGCTTGGCCTCTGTGTCCGATTTAATCAGCATGACCGAATACTTGCCGATGGGGAAGCCTTGTTTGATTGTGGAGGTAATAAGATGATTCGAACACAAGAGCTGATAGTTTCAAGTAAGTGAAACTTAACCTCGCCGTATAAAGCGTTATTGTCCTGCCACAGAAATCCTCTGTCCGGGAGAGCGCAGCTGTGGGGAAATAAATGCTGCTCTTCTTTTTTCTTCCTTTCTTTCTCTTTTTGCTGTTTATTTGTTTCAGACGTGGGGACCTTGGGTTGATTTGCTCTTGTTGGCTGTGATGGAGCGGTTGGTGGGATGTGGGCACTAAGCTCTGCCCAGGGACCTGGAGCTCCCCAGGGGACTGGCAGGCAAATTCCCTTTAGTCGAGGCAATTAAATCCCAAGCAAAGCCATCAATGGTTGCGAATTTAGTTGAGATCCAGGCCAAATCCTTTCCCCACTGAAGTTTAGTGTGAGCTTTAGCTGCTGGTTTCAGAGGGGTCAGGGCTGGGACCTGCAGCTGTGTTGCTTTTCAAGCAGTTCAAACAGGGTTTATGAAGGAAAAGGGGCTTTTACTTTTTTGCTTAGTTTTATTTGTTTAAAACCTCCTGTTTTCTGGAATTCCTCACCCACGCACATCGGGGCGGACAGGCGGGGTCTCGGTCCAGTTGGTTTTGGCCACTCTCGGGAATCCCCAAGGGGATTTTCTTTCTGGCAGAGCTGGGATACTCTCTTCCCGCTCACAGCTGACATAAAATCATTTCTTCTGACTAAGTTGCACTTATTTATTTGCCCAAACAGAGCAACCCAAGCCTCTGTTTGTGTGTGCTCAAAAAGCCACTCCTACCGCCCCTGCAAAATAGTTGAAGGGTGATACAAGGATGATAAATATCTGGCCAACAGGAATGCTTTGGAGTGAATGGACAGGAGTTGTGAATGGGAATGGCTCTGTGCAAGTAGTGCTGCAGCAGTGGTGACTTCACTCTGTGTAAGATCGAAATAACCTTGTGTCCCAGGGCAGAGGCAAAGGCCCTGAGCTCCTGGCTCAGGAAAGTCCCTCGCTCAAGAAAGATGCTTCATCCAAGGTTTCATGCTGGCATGGATTGAGGTCTGGGTTAGTGCTTGATGGTTCACATTGAAATCTGTGCTTAACATAGTCTCGCAAAGAGGAAGCAGTGATTCGTAACGTGCTGTGGGAATCAGCTGTCCTGCTCATCCAAGCTTGCAGCTTGCTCACAGCACGTTTGTTGATGATGTTGTAAGAATTTTACTGCTTAGGACTGACATAATGTCACTATATCATTAATAACCAGGGAAAGCCTCAGAGACTGTGTCTGTACTAAACAGTAGTTCATGTGCTGGTAAAACCCTGCTGGTGTACGCATTTTGGGACAAATGTGATTTTTGTCTTTGCTCTTGGGAGCTGGCAAAGCTTTATTGTCTTTCATTGTTTCTCAAGCAGCACCTCTAGGAGCTCCTCACACTTCTCCAAGGGAATCCCTTTGCCATTTCTAAGTAGGTGCTTTTCTAAAAGGGTTAGAAAAATGAAACTAAATCCAGGAACAATCAAATCACCCAGTTCTGGAAACAATTGTAAACCAGCCCTTCCTGGAGAAATCTCTGTTAGAAACATGGACGCTTCTGACTCTGAACCCACCAATCATTTGTGACATGGGTGAGAAATGCATGCAGCTTTGTTGGGGGCTGAATTTCAATCAGCAGGGACATCCTGAAAGGTGAAGGGCTTTCCTTTCAGCCCAAAGTTGGGCTCTGGGGCAGGGATCATCCCTGCTTGGTATTCCTGCTGCTTTTGCACTACATGCTGGTCATGCTCAGGATCCCCTTCTCTCCAAATGATTTTCCATGCAGACTTTGGCTCTCCTAGTTAGCGTCCCCAGCTCTGATGAGGGCATTTCTGACAGTGAGACATATGAGGTGATGGGGTTGCTGAGGTGCTGTACTTCCTAGTGCACACCAGCCAGTGGTGGAAGCAGGAGGAGACATCGGGTCCTGAGCCCAGGGCTCATTTTCTCTTCCTCTCCAGGTGATACCGGAGCAGAGGCTGCCTCTCCTCCCATGAGCACATGAGACCCAACGCCATGAGTTGCTTTGCATCCCCTAAGTTATTTTCTCTGGGCATCTTCCTAAGTCTTTTTTTGAATGCTTTGGGTTTTCCTTAAAAACATTGCAGTAGCAGGAAATGTTTTTGACAGAAGATCCATTCCTTTTCCTTGCGTGTCCTCAGCGCAGAGGCAGCAACTGTTAGCAGAAAACCCCAGATATTTTCTGGGTGACGTGTTTCCCATCTGCCGCTGTTGTGGGCACGGGGAGATGCAAGAGCACTTGCCCAACACCCCCTGTAAACTTTGCTCTGCTGGCTGCACCCAGCATCTGCCACATGCTCCTCTTTCCCAGGGCTGCACAAACTGAGTCTCCAAGCTCACACAAGTTTCATGATCCAGCTTTTCAGGCCCATGCCTGCCACAACCCACACCACAAATACCCCAGCTCGGCTCTGTGCCCTTGGAGGTGCTTGTGATAGGGGCTCCATGGACCTGTACCCCACATCAATCCTAGCCCCATCTGCAGCACCTTTGGAGCTCCTTCAGGGATTGCTGGTGTCCCAGGAGCCTGCCACTCCTCAACCTGAACCTCTAACCCTTCTGTGCTTCCTTTCTTCTCTCTGCTGCCCATAATTAGAGGCAGATCTTAGACAACAGACCCATGTAGGAGCTGGAACAGTAGTTGATGTGGTTTGGGCTGGCTAAGAAGGAACTCAGTAACGGGTAAACCCAGGATGGGTGTGATCTCCCTAAAGGCCTCCCTGAGTCCTTGCCTTCTCAACTCAGAGTCCTTCAGCAGGTACCAGACTCAGATCCCAAGAAACTCCAAGTCATGTTTAACTTCTACAGAGCCTTGGCCTACCCATGACACGCCAGAGGTGGCTGATGAAGCTCCTGTTGTCTTCCACAGGGATTCAGAGCAGGGGCCCTGGCTCTGCTTGCATTTCCCCAGGTAGAGGTAGCTTCAACTGCCAGCATAACATTAGTTGTCTTCAGCAGAGATGCAACAAGCAGGAAAACTAGGCTAAAACAGGGAAACTGGGCCAAAACATGGGTGTTTATCTGCCTTGTCTCTCGAGAAATCTATTTTTCTTTCTGTGTCTGGTGGCCTGTGCCTTAGCCCAGCTGGAGAAGAGAGCTGTTTGACAACGCATGGCTGGAGAGAGGCTGAATCAGAGAGTTTTGGCAGTGTTTGGCTAAAGGTGGGGTTTGAGCACAGTACCAGTGACAGGAAATGCAAAGGCTCAAGCAGCCCCCCATTAGCCTCCCCAGCAGCTCCCAACCCATCTGCACCTCTCCTAGAGGCAACCCAGCACTGGAATAGGGATTTCTCTGTGTGTGCTTTGATCTGAGAAGGGCTTTGCTCTTCACAGGGAGGGTTGCATGGAAATAGCCTGATGTGGGAATCTGCTCGTTATACCGAAAGGGTTAAAGTCTGCTCCCTCCTTTTAGACTGACCATGGAAAATACTGGTCATGCCAGGGACTAAATGCAGGACAGAAACTAGGGCTCCTAGGATACTATAATACAAATAATGCAGCTTGTTCCATGAGCTGTGGAAACCAGCAATGCCTGGTTTCCAGCAGGTTTGTGTCGCAGGGTAAAGGGTGCACATGGGCTCTTGCTGGCTGATAGGAGATAAACACATGCTCGTCATCTTCCCATCAGCCACCAAGCTTCACAAAATTGTATTCTTACAATAACTGGGAGCCCCTGTACAGTGTGCCTGGAAGTCACCACCAAAAGGGAGAGGCAGAGAGGAGGGTTGTGTGAACGGTATGGCTGCATAAACCCTGTTTCCATGGAACATGAGGCTGTAAAATAAAGAATGCAGACAGAGCATCCTCTGGGGAAGTTTAATGACATTTCCACCAGTTTCTGCCCCAAACTATGCATCTATTTTGTGACGATGCTCATTTTGCTGGAGGCAAAGGCACCTTGAAAGGCAGAGGGTGCCACATGGCAGAGTGATGAGCTGAGGTACTTTGGGTTCACAGGTGAGTGTAGGTGTTGTGGAGCCTCTGGTGTCCCCTCTGAGCACCCACTGGTGGGGAGAAGCCCTGGCAGAAATCATGTCTAAGAGTGAGTGGGAGAGATGGGAAAACCCTGTTCTTGTCCTTACTCACCTGGGTAGGAAGCAGCAGGGTCCTCTCTCCCCAGTCTCCTAAGCCAACTGCAGGAGTCCTGGCTCTGATGTGCTCCTTGGCAGATAGTCCCTTGGTTTGAGGGATGAGTATAAACGCTGTCCCAGCTAGTGGGGTGGGCAGGAGGCTCTTTGCATTGCTGAGCAGGGTAGTTTGCAGGAGGATGGCACAGGCTGAGGTGACTGCTTGCTGTGAGAGAGCTAGCTGTTACTGGGGTGCTCTGTAAGATTAACAGGAAGGGAGGAGAGGGTCTTAAGGTAAACAGAGCAAAGCTGGCAGATGACTGCACCACGTACGCACAGCCTCGTCTAAGCCTATTTATATAAACCATGTGAAACCCAAATTAAAATTTCATCCATCTGCTGTGCTGTGAGTCGCTCCTCACTGGCACAGCAAGCAGGGAAATGTTCTGAACTCCATCAGATCTGCCTCAAGCGTGAGAAAGATTCCTATGCAAACCCCAGAGCTGGTGGGAGGGCTGAGATGATGCACACTGCAACGTCCTGCAAGGCTACAGGACACATTGTCACCAGATCCCCCACAGACAGCAGTAATGACACCGGTGCAAGCCAGGAAGAGATGTGGATGTTCAATGAAGGGCCTCCAAGACTCCCCACTGTGTGCGGGAGGACAAGGGCTCACCTCTGCCTTGTGCATGGCGAAACCATGGGTGAAAGTATTGGGCAAGACCATCTCTGCCTGACTCCTGGACCCAAAGCCAGTGCCCAAACACTGCAGTGAACCTGTGGCTTAGCAAAGTGAAGAAGGTAGGGAAATGACCTCTGACCTTTCCTGCATTTCCCTCACCCATGTGCTTCACAGATGCTCAGTGCTCTGCTTGGGGCAGCTCTTTGGTGGAGTTACACCAGGGGCAAATGTGACCACAGGCCTTTGCCTCCCTTCATGTGTGGTCACTAAAACTGCCACTTATCTGGGAGCATGCTCCCGGCAGGAGCATCCATGGGCTGCTGCACAGACACTGCCCCAGCAGTGAGCACAGGGCTGGAGCAGAGGGGTTGCTAGGAAGCACATCTGCCTGCACACACAGGAGCTTCCTTCCCTAGAGAAGACTGTGACTTGCCCAGGGATCTTTTGACCTCTCTACCCAGCGATGCTGTGACCTGGGTTTTTGGCATTGAGGGCTTTTCCTGTCCTTAAAAATAAAAACCTACTTTTTTTCTTTCTTTTTTTTTTTTTCTGTTCCCTCCGCGAATTGAGGATTTCATGAACAGTTTGGGGGGAAACAAGCGACAATGACACTGTGGAGGAACAGTTGGTCAAGTTTGCAAGCGATGGAGCCAGATCTAAATATGGCACAGCCTCACTGGTGCAGAGCAGAAGGAAGGAGGCATATGTGTCTGAGCAGTTGGATTGCTGCACGCTCTGTTAGATTTCCTTAACATCAAGTGCATCTCTTCCCTTTTCCTTTCTTTTTTAGCAATAAAAAAGGAGCGGAAGCTCACCAAAAATGTCTTTGGTGGAAATAGGGATGGGCTACAAGGAGGTGATGGACCCTCCATGTCCCCACTGGTTCAGCTGCAGGCAAATGAGGATGAGATGCTCTTCTGCAAGGATGAAACCAGGAGGCAATGGCCATCTTCAGCTCATCTTCCACACCAAAATGTGGCCTGGCAAAAGGCTTTTTCCTGTGTGACCTCCATGCTGCTGCCAGGTGTGTGGAAGTGATGGAGGGGCTGCTCCAGGACATGTGTCACACAGAGTCCAAGACCTGCAAGAGGGAGAAGGTCACTAGTGCTCATCTGGAGCTGCTGCACACCATCAGCCTTACAACTGCACCTCTGCACACCAGGAGCAAGATGTCTTTCACAGGTGCCCTGGACCATGTACTCGGAGTGTCTCCTCCATAGTCCCAGGCCACTTTGTTGACACAGAAAAGCAGCTTGCTAGTGTGTTATGCAGAACATGAGCTCCACTAAAAAGCCAATATTTGCCAGCAAATAACATATGGTTTTTTCTCTTGGTTTAATTGCCTCAGAGTCGGTCTTCTAGTCTGCATTTTAGTTCAGAGACCCCAAAATCCTCAGCACATGAGAAAGAGCTACAGAGAAAGAATGAAACAAAGACAGGTTCCAGGGCACTGGTTATGCTATCTGGTATGTTACAGTGATGCCAGCTGCCTTGGAGTAGCACCTCAGTTTGCTTTCAGCTATTTCTTCTGCCCTTCCACCTGTGTGGAAAAGACTAAGAAGCAAAGTGCTCAGTCTGCTACTGGATGAGTAAAAGGCTGTTGGTGGAAGCTGCTTGAATGAAGAGGCTTAGGATGGTCCCTGACTTTCTGCATTCACATCCTGGGAAAGCAGGTGGAAAATGATCCTGGTTTGGTTGTCCACTGCTGAGCTACTTCTTAATGTCAAATACGGGAGTAAAAAGAAGCTTAAGAGCTTTAATCACATAAAATGGAAGTGCTCAAAGGAGATGTTTCACATGCCCTTTTGCGAGTGCTGAGATACATCTTGTTTCAAGGGGTAGAAACAGAGGAATATAAAAGCAGAATCTTCTGTGATGCAAAACTGCTGCTTGTTTCCTGGTTTTGCTTAATTCATTTTTACAAATAGGCTTCTAATTCAGTTTAACTCAGTCTCTTTTCTCCCCCTGCTTCCCCTATGCAAGGCAAGCCCATTTGTGTCTAGGTTACTGGCAACCAGTATATCAAGCTCCCGCCAAGCATGTATTAAAATAAAGCTGCAATCTGCTGAAAAACAGGTTTTAAGATGGAAACAAATAATTAGAAACATACAAATTAGTGTATGTCTGACAACAGGTTGAGCTCTGCATAGATTTAAACAAAGCTGTAATGGCAGGATGTGAGCGATTCAAACCGGAGGCAGTGGATGAGTGTTGACTTTAGTGGGTCAACCGGAGAAGACATGGAAAGGGAGCAAACCTGAGTGGTTTTGCCTAGGGCTGAGCACCCAGAACTGTGAGGTAAAATAGCAGCACTTGGGGGTTTTGTGTAACTCATGGCTGAGGACCAAAGCCTTGGATGAAGCACAAGCTTTTAGCTTGATGGTACGAGTGCTGCTGCTGAAGCACCTTGCCTCCCACACTAGTCCTTCTCTCCTGCTGTCTGCCTGCCTTGGTGCCTATTTCCTGGGCAGCGGTGGCACACCAGAGAGCTGCTTCGGTGGAAGGTATGGAAGCACTTTCTATGGGTCTGCACCTCTGCTGTTGGGTGATTTATGCCTACAGGCTTCAGTGGTCAGGCAGTGACCCGGGGCCAGACAGGCTTCCTGGGAAACCCTGCCCTTGTCCCTTGGCTGGGCAACGTTCAGCAGGTCCCTGGGGAGCTATCTATCAGCCATTGGGAGCAAACTGGTTAAATACTCTTTTTCTCTCATTCACAAGGGCACTGCTGAAACTGCAGCGTGCCCGTTCCTCGGCTTGCGTGTGAGCAGGCAAGGCACCCCAGCAGCATGGATTGTTCTGCACACATTGTTATGGAAATTGCCTTAGAGACAGTTGCTCCAATGTACATTTTTAGAAGCGTTGAGTGAGCTGCGCGGCAGGAAAACCGCTCCGAGGGGAGGAAAACCACCCACCGGGCCCCCAGCACTGCCCCTTCCTCCAGCGGCACCGTGGAGCCTTGCCAGGTCTCTTGTAGAGATGGGGTTCAGGGTGTTTCTTTGCCTGGTAAGGCAGGGAGAAGGATCCTCTGGAGGAGAAGCCCTTACAGCGTCTGTCTCCAAGGAAACCCTTGGTGCTGCGTAGCTCAGCCTCTGCCTCACGCCCTGAGTTTGGACAGTGGCTCACGTGTCCCAGACTTGTGCCTGAATCCATACTCCAACTGTCAGAGGCACTTCAGTAGTGCAAACAGCCCCAGTTTAGGAAAAAATGTGGGGATTTCCTACCCCTAGACACCACCTTATCTCAGAGATGCTCATGGTTGGGTTGATGTGCAGCACAAGTGATGTTCTCCCATGAGCTTGAGAGAAACTAGCCCTATCTCTGTTTCGAATGCACATTCCTCACTGTTGAGTCTGAAAGGAGAAGCCTTTAATGCTCCCAAACCTCCAAGCTTCTCAAGAGCATGCCTGGGAACTGTGGTGGTTACTGGTAAGCTTGGGCAGCAGATCTGCTGCCATCAGCCTGGTTGCAGTGCTCGAGCCAGAGCGAGTCACCCCCAGCTGTGGGGAAAGAGGGGCTGCCTTTACCCACTGCAAGGTAGGAGAGGCAGAGGAGAGCAAGCAAGTCTGTTTCCAAGCACCCTGGCCAGTGGCACAGGCGGTTTCACTGCTCACCCCCATTCGTACTGGAATGCCCAGCCCTCCTCTCAGTTTTGACCAAAAAATTGAGCTCTTTTCACCTCAATTACAAACACAGGCAAGGTTTGCCTCTTGCAGGCTTTGCCTGTGCCCATCATCACTGCCTGCTGTGGAGCAGGACCACACCTCCAGCTTGTGCCCAGGAGCTTCCTGCAGCCTCTGCTGATGAAAGGGAAAAGTGTGGATTCCTTTGTTTGCATAACTGCTGCCCACAGCCCCTGCTTGACATTCAAGAAGCTGAGTAAGTGCTGAGAAAGGTGCATGGTGATGGGGGTGATGGGAAAAAACAATGAACCTCAGTTGTTGTCTGAGTATCAGGGTGAGCCATGGTCTGTCCTTTCTCCCTCTGGAAGTCCCAGTTGACTTGCATAGTGATGTCTCACCAGGAACCAAGTACAAGAAACTTCCCTCCAGCTCCTCCCTGGCCAGGCAGAGAGTTTGGCTGTAGTCTGTATATTCCCAAGACCATTTTGTTGCCCACAGCAGCAATGGAGTTGGAGCAGAGTGGGGTGCTTGGCTGTCTGGGACGGTGTGTTGATTACTGCTGGTGCCATGGGATGGGGAAAGAGCTGGGAAGAGACCTTGTCATCAAAACATGGATGCTGGAAGTCACAAGGTGGTGACTTGGTAATTGGTAGAATGGTAATTCTTTGTGGTTTATATTCTGAGCCATTTAAGCTTATTTTACCTCCCTTGCTAGTTTATCTACTGCACTTGCAAAGGTTGGAAGTGTCCTTTTATTTTGTTTTCTTTGCTTTCAATATGGAAACTGAGCTTTTGGGGTAGGAAGCAGAAGCTTGGTCACAGAAACTGACAGCCCTGGGCTGTGCCTGACCATGAAAGTGAGATGCCTTTGCTGGACATCTGGCTGCTTTAGCAACAGATAGCAGTGAAGGGCACTTTAATATTTATCCTGAGCTAAAAAAACAAGTAGAACAGAGAAAAATACACAAAGTAGGCCATGAAAACAGGGTTTGTGAACATCTGAGATCCGCTCCTAATTAATAGCAGTTCCCATCCCAGAAATCATGCCATTCAGCAAAAGTTAATCATCTTTGCTCATACATACAATACACTTCAAGAGAGAATGAGTCACCCTCATTGAAATGTCTGATGTTATGAAATCCAGTGTGACTGATGTAACAGACCCAGCTCAGCTCTCCAAATTGGCCGGGAGCACCAACAGCAAAGCACAGCCTGTGTGTAACTTGACTTCAGTGAGTTCTGCTTGTTTGTACCCAGGCTGGATTCCACCCTTAGTTACCAAAACAGCCTCACAGCAGAGGTCTGGACAGGCTGAGGGTGGGCAGGTGAGTGGGGCAGGAGGGGTTGGTGTCACCAGGCCCCAGTGGTCCTCACCGGGGAGGAACCCATGGAGCCCATGCCCACCTCCGGGAGGAGCCCATGGAGCAGCTCTGCACAGAGGCCCTGATTCACCAATGTTTGAGCACACGGATAATTCCCAGCTCCGTTGGGGTGCCAGGAGCCAGCACTTCAATCACAGCACTCTGTGTGTTTAACCATCCACAGGCCCCGGGATTTACTCTTTGTTCCTTGGTTCAGAGAGGAAAGTAGGTTGAATTCAGCGTTGAGATTCTGCCTCGATGTTGGCTGTTCCCTCTTAAATATTATTACCTGCAATCACTTCCTTTTAGCACTGAAGCCATCGCTTGGTGTTACTTTGGTTAAATGTCACCATATGAATTACTGAAAGTAATTTAAATATTTAAAGACATCTATTGCAAGCCTAATTTTATTTGCAACTCTCGAGCCAGACTCACAGCTGATGCAGCAGATAACAGCTTGGCCCGGCACCCCTGGGCCCTCTCCCAGCCCTTTATATACATCATTTGCATTTCCAACGCCTTTCACCCAACAAGTCTGGGCTCTGAGATATTCCTTTTTTATGGTCACATTTTCTTCTATTTTTGAGGCCCTTCTATGGTGGGTGTGAGTCCCTTGGTGGGTTCCTATCCCATCCATCCATCCATCCTTGCTGCCCTTCTGGAACATCTGCCACACAGGGCAAACCCTGGAAGATCTAACATCAGAAATGTCAGGCCCCCAGCAGAAAAGACAGCAGGACACTCACATTTCATGTTTTCCAAGTAGAGAAGATCCCCCTCCCTAGACAACCTTTTCATTTCTCGTTATCTTTATGAACAGCTATAAAAAAAAGTATCATTTCTGGCACATTGGCCATGCTGCTGAAAAGCTGTTCCTCTTCCACCTCCTCCTTCACCCACTCAGATGAAAAGCTACAGGTAATGTTGGGGAGTAAATGAAAGGCTTTCCATGGGGAAATCAGCTAAAATAGTAAACAAAAGGCTAATTCTTAAAAGCAAAACAGATGAAGATGTTACCAGGAAATCATGGTGATGAAACACTCCTGGTCCTCGGAAATTACCTTATATGCTCTTGGAAATTACCTCCTGACTCAACTGGCTTAATGTGTCTGACGCCACATTGCTAGTAGCTTTTACTTGTCCTGAATACCCATGGTTTACAAGGAAATAATGTTTCCCATGAGAAATGCCACCACCCAGACCCAGCCTTCCCTAGTTTTTCTAAGAAAGGCTTAGGTTAGGTGTGTGCTATGATTTCTCCAGCTCCTGGGAGCAGCCTACCCCAATGAGTTGTGCTCCCACCACTGTGTCCTCATGAGCAGCTGGTTTGCAGGGCCAGAGCTTATTCCCTGTGTGCAGAGCTATGTGGGATCAAAGCCGGTCACCCCTCTGCCTGCCATCTCAAATGGTTCTCCTAATGCAAGGTCCCAGTTGCCTTTTAATCCTGTTGCAGGCATGTCCCCAGAGCACTCATCTTGCAGGATGCCCTGCTTGCCCCTCTCCTCTGGAGATGAGCCTGGCTCTTTACGCAAAGCCAATGACTCACTCCCCAGGATGTGCTTGCTTCAAAGCTGCCTGGTCACCTCTCCATGATCACTGCTTCCAAGCTTTCAAATCAGGAGTGAAGAACTGGTGACACACAGGCACAATACACATGTATGCTCAAATAACACAAGCTGCTTGCAGGATCGCCCTTTCCTTCTGCCCTGTGTGTCCCCAGGCATTTCCTTCTGCCCTGTGTCCTCCCCTCGCATTGTGGTCAGTGATCGCATGTGGAGAAGTGTATATCTCAAAGCACATCCTTTTCTTCTTTTCTCCCTGCTCCAATACTTGAGATATTAAATGATGTGACCTCTCCCTTTCCCTACCAGCTTTGTACATGTCCTGGGGCCATCCCAGCTGTAGCAGCTGCCTGTAAAATCCAGGCAGTTATTATTGCTGGGAAGGCTTCCCCCAGGTCCTCTTTGGCCACCAAAGCTGGCCCCTCCAAGCCACTTTCAAGCAAGCTATGAACCCTCAAGAACCCATCAGAGATGGTGCTGTCAGCAGACATGGCAAGACACGTGCTGTCTCAGGCAGGATCCAGCAAGTGCCTTCAATCATGATCACTTGTGCATTACTTTTTCAGGCCAATGCCACCTACTGTCTTGTTTGCTGGGGTTAGACTGAGCTGAAGGCCCAGCAGAGCTTCCAAGGCAGGCTGACCATAAGCCAGTAACACTTTGGGCTGCAGTAGGAAGAGCACTGACAGCAGGCCAAGGGAGAAGGAAGAAGGTTTTGATTCCTCCTTTGTCACCAAGCACTGCTGCCACTGTTGGAAACTGGATCTGCACCTTTGGGGTGTTTCAGGTGTTTCTTGCCAGCTTTTAGGTCCAGGAAAATGGTGCATGCGGGGACTTCAACCCCATCTCAAGGGCTAGGAAGCAGGACACAGAGAGAGGGAAGGGACCTGTCCAGCATCACGCAATTACATCAGTGGTGAGTTGGGAACGGACCAGTCTCTCCCCTGACACCTGGTCCAGCTCCCTGTGTGCTGGATCATGTTCTTGCAGGTCACAGATGTGTACCCAATAGCTGTGAGTGTACCCAAGAGTGTCAGGGACCAGGGACTGGCAGGGATTGCTGAATGAGTTCACAGAAAACTGGAGCTTTGTTAAATACATTACATTTTTTAAAAGAAAGCAAGTGAAAAAAGAGACTGTTCCAAGAGTCACTTTGTGCTCAAAATAAACCTTTGTTTCCTGGAAACTAAATTTTTTTTGGGGAAAAAAATGGGGTTCAGCAGAACGTTACTAACACTGGGAGGAAAACAGAAGTTGCTTTACAATGCTCTGAAAAGGGAACCAGCCCCTTGCTCCCAACACGCTTCACAGAAATGGTTTCTTGGGGTTTCTTTCATGCTTTATTTTAATTTCAATGAGGGGTTTTAAAACCAGGGGACTTAGGCAAGGAAAAAAACCCTCAGGAACTGGAGCATCTTCATGGATGATTGACAAAACTTTTCAATGTAAACCAGTGTTGCCACACCATGAGTGGTGAGACCTTAAAGTAGGGCAGGAGCCTGGGTTGCTCATCCATTCATAGCCACCAAATCCATTCAAACCAGAATAACTATGTTGTTGACAAGCAGCATGGCGGGGGGACATGCACTGGCTGGGAGACCTTCCTCCTTGTTGGAATAAAAGGATATGAACTATAATAGGCTTCAAAGCCACCCATGGTGAGAAGTAGCAGCACAGGGCAACCTGCTTCCCTAGTGCTCCCTCATGTGCTCAGGGCTACATGGGAGCAGGTTGGCACTCACTGATAGCAAAGATGTGGTGCACTGCTGTGTCCCTGTGTCTGCTGCTGATCTTGTCACGGTGTAAAGCAGCGCTGCTGAAGCCACCAGGACTGCCTCAGGTCCAGCACAGCAGAGCTGAGCTGCCTCAGCCTTTCAGTGCTGTGGAGACCTCCTGGCAGGGAGAACCCAGAGACCCAGGCTGAGGAGCAGTGACTGCCCAGCTCAGGTGAGGGGGAAAGAAGCCTGGCCTCATGTTTGGAGGCCAGACCCAGCAACATGGGGAGGAGGGAGCATGCAAAAGCTGGTAAGACAAAGCCTGGCAAAGTCCTCATGTCTTCTCTCGGCTTCTCTCACTGGAGGGACAGGCTGGCTGCTGGAGGGGCCATGTGGCAACTTCCTGGGAGGCTCTGCATTGCTTGCACCCATCCCAGGCTTTCCACATCTGTCTGCTTCCCCTGTCCCAAGCCAGCATCCCAACAGCAGCTTGGGAGAGATGGGGTACAAAACTCACCCCCAGGCATGTATGGATGGGGAGCTGGGTTAGGGATGCAGAGCTGGGTGCAGCCTGTGCCCACTGTGCTCGTTCACAGCCCTTCCTGGTGGGTGGTGAAGCTGCTTTCACAATTGTTTCCTGTGCAAAACCCACACAAGGAAGCTGGCCATTGAGATCCTTAGGAAAGAACTGGTGCTCTGCAGGAAACTGCTGCTTGAAAGCAGCCTGGGAGAAGCTGCCGAGGAGCTGACGTGTGCAGGGCAGGCATAGCCCAGGGTGCTGGAACAGCAGAGCTGTGGAAGCGATGGAGACATGAGGATCAGAGGGGAGGTGGTCAGATGGCACCAACAGGTCCTGCACTCACTGTCTTGGGGCATTCCTCGATTGTCTGACTGTTTTCTAAAGAGGAGAGGTTTTTTGGTATACAGAACAAGGAATGATTGTAAATGGGGTATGTAGGTATATATTCAACTACATGCTGTGCTGTCTATATCCAATACATGTATGAGACATGCTTGAGAGGAGATGTTGACTTTTTAAGTCCATGTCTGTTCCGTCACTGCAGTGACAGCCTGTGGAGGGTCTAATGCCAAAGGGAGCACTGAGGTGCCCCCTCCTCTAATCCTCTGCAGGGAAGACTTTGTAAGCATGGTAGCACACAGTTTCTGTACCTGCTCATTTAAAGCCTATTGCTAAAAGGATAAATAATCTTAAACATTCTCAAGTTCTCCTGCTGGAAGGAGCCTGGAGCACAGGAAGCAGAGGCAGAGAAGAAGGGAAGCCGTCATTCCTCAGTGATGCTTCCCCACATGAGTTAGATTGGAGCTGCTGATGGAGCCCACTGGGGCCCTTGGCTACTGATTAATTATGAGCCCCCTTTTCTCTCCTTGGTTTCCTGGAAGTCATGGGGACCTCCTGAGTTTTTTGTGTAACTGGTTATTCCAGCAGGGGGGAGGTGCTTGCTAGGGCTCAGCATCCTCACAGGATGGAGCCCACCAGAGACTTTGCCCTGACGAGGGGCTGTGTTAGGAAGAGTGAATCTGTTCCCATCCCTGAGTCAGATGCCTGCTGGTGCTCCGCAGGGCCTCGTGCTGCAGAGCAGAGAGCGCTGCGCTTGGATCCTCCCTCTGAGTGTTTGTGGGTGAAGGATTCACCAGGCCAAAGTCATCTGACACTTCTCTTGGGGGCGCGTGAAGCTAATGAATCCAGATTAGGTAGTGCGGAGGCTGGAGAGCGAGGTTTCTGCTGAATATATATGAAGACAAATGTAAATTCTAAACTTTCTAGGGAGTATTTTTACCCTGGCTCAGTGCTAACGTTGATAAAAATAGTCACAAATTAGTGCAGGAGTAGAAAGCAAATTTGTGCCTTTCTCCTTTTTTTTCTTTCTGTTAAAACCATGCATCTATTTCTTCTACTAGGAGTTAACCTCTTACGTACATTAAAGAAACATGGGGTAAACCGTCAACAAGTGCCCTTCCCTGACAAAACAACTCCTACCTCAATTAAGTCATTAGGAGGGAAAGCTGGAGTCAAAGCAAAAGTGCGTTAGGTTGTGGGGTTTTTTTTTTTTTTTTTTTTTT
>NDXB01000028.1:161675-181863 GCA_002631895.1 Agapornis roseicollis
TTTTTTTTTTTTTTTTTTTTAGATAGAAAAATGTGATTCAATCCAAGGAATTCAGCACTGCAAGGGGATGTTAACATCACACCAGCCCTCTGCTTGGTTCTCTAGCAACCAAATGCTTGCAAAGGTGATGGGGAGGCATCAGCCACATTCTACAGATATGAAGGAAGCAGTACAGGAAACTGATTTCACTCAGCATCAGAGAGCAAACCAGAACTACTGCAGAAGCCCAGGTCATCCCAGCAAATTCCCAGCTGAAATATGGCTCGCAGAACATTGCCTCCAGCTGCCAGCCCATCCGTCATCAAGCTGCCAGGAAGAAGCATCCTCTCTTGGTACTGGTGGATATTTGACCACAGGCACCTGAAACAGGTGAAGACAGCTGCTAGAAGGAGCTTAATAGCTTTATGGATTGTATCTGGGCCATGAATCATACCCGATGCTTGTTATTAGATGTTGCAAACAGCTGACTGAGCAATGTGAAGTTAAGTCCTAGGAAGGTTTATCTGCTACAGCTCAGAGTTGTTGGGGGAAGGGCTACTTTGGCAGCTGAGACTGGAAGGAAAATCTTTTTGGGGTGCAATGTTGAGAAAGTGCCTGTTAAAAATGAAAACAAAAAGCAGACATGTTTTTCAGAGGTTAGTTTTTAAGAAGAAGATGTGGTTCAATGTCTGACCAGGTTCTGATTGCAAATTCTTTTGCTTGACTCTTCAAATCCTTGGGAACCCTAGCCCCCACCTAAACCGTACTCAGACTGTGATTGCTCCCTGGTGCAAAGCCGTGTCTGTCACATCCTTGGGAGCGATGCCACTGAGGTGCTAAGTCAGGACCTGGACTGAATCTTGGGTAAACATCTGCTAAGGATGCATTTACCTTGTGTTCTGCCATGATTCATGGGCTTTGTTTCTAAAACATAAGACAAAGACCCAGGTGGAAAAGAGACATCAAAATACAGCCTGAGGTCTTGGCATTTGGAGAACTTGGGAAAAGAGTGGTGGTGGCAATGGAAATGATGAACCTGAGATGGCAGCTGCACTGGCATCACAGGAGACCAGAATGGATGAGTACAGAAGCAATCTGAGTACAGAAGCAATCAGCAACCAAGCTGAGAAGATGTGGCTGTGAGCATGGGGAAGTTACTGGTCGCCATGCTGGCCATCAAGTAGAAAGTCTGTTGGAGGAGTCTTTCCAAAGCAGAACAACCAGGAAGACACACACAACCCTGTGCATTAGAAACCTGACGCCAGCACAGAGATGATGGCAGCCCATCTGTAGAGCAGTTATTGCTTTGTGCTGCCCTTGTCACAAGTACTTGGGACCCTGGAGTTGAGCTAAAGCTGCTTATTTCCGGACACATGCTGATCTTCTGGCTGTCAGCAGAGCCACGTACATGGTGAGGCGAACACTTCCAAGACCCTTGAGCTTCTGCCAGCCCTGCTGTGCTGAAGGAGGCGCTGGCGCACAGCATCCTGGCTACAGCCCGAGCGCTGCCCATCAGCTGTGTTCCGGGAAACCTCACGTGCACGAGATGCTTTTCCTTGGAGGGGGGGACCTGAGGTGGATGCACACGGCGCTCTGCAGAGAAGAGGTTTCTCTTTTCACTGAAGAAATCCCCCTGGATGGCAGCCCCGGCTGCTCGGGGAGGATGCGAATGGGCCTGGCAGAGGGATGCTGGTGACTCGGTCTGCTTTTCGGCGGAGGTGCATTTTGGAGCGGCTGACTCCAGAGGGCAGCACGCCGACAGGCTGGCACCCACCGGAGCCTGCCCTGCCTGTGCCGCTGCCTGCGCCTGCAGGGCAGCTCACCAGGGTGAGCCGTGCTCCTGAGGGTGCGGAGATGGGAGGAGGATCTCCCCCGTGTCCCTTAGCTCCTGGCTGGGCAGGCAGATGGTGCCACACCAGTGCTCACTGATATTATTTTACTTTCACCCTCACCAGGGTGAAATCTGGTCCTGTCTCTGCAGGTGACGTGCCTGGAGCCAGTCCTGAAACTGGTGTGGGTTGCTAATGTGACCGCAAAACGGAGGTGAAATATTTCATCCTGGTTTCAGAGCACTGCATGCCGCGGTCACACCTGCCTCCTTCGCTGGGGTCCCTATGAGATATCTGGGCACGGTTTTCAGTCCACCAAGGGCTTTTGACAACAACCTCTGTTCCCTGTATGAATTGAAGGTGCTTTGATAAGCATACTCAAAGGTCAGCTATTTTCACTGTGACTGTGGCTTGCATAAGAACCTCAACGTCCTCTGCTGCAAGAGCAGCGTTAGTAACTTCCTACTGCAACACTGAATCACAATAGCTTCCCACAGCAACCAGCAGTAAAAATAAACTGGGCAAGGGGAAGTGGACAGCTTCTGCTGTTCCGCTTTCTTGGGCACACTTGAGTCACAAAAAAAGCCATGTCGAACACGGCGCTTGTTTTGCTGACGCTGATGAAATCCACAAATGGTTCAGAGCATCTGAGCACAGTTTTGCAATAGGGTGCTCATCCTGTTCACAGGGCTGTGTTGTGTCTGTATTTTCATGAGGATCCAGACTTACAAATTAGACTAAAAGGAAACAGGGACCCCAGTACATAGGAGTGCTGCTTTGGTACTAAAGACAGATAAAAACGTCCTCTTTGGGATAGTCTGTGTCAAGGATATACAAAAGATCACCGGGGAGACAGTTGGCTCTGTTATGGTGTCAGTAGTAGATCTTGGCTTTTTGGAAAAGACTGGCTGAAAAGTATCTCGAAATACAATCTGATTTGTACTTTTTGTCTGAGACGTCATTTGGTCAGCACAGTTTTAAGCTGTATTACAACTAAGACTCTGTGTGTGTGCACGTGTTTGCTTGCGTATTGGGGGGTGTTTTAAAGAACATCATCTTTCCTGTTACACAAGATACAGCCCAGGTCTTGAAACATAGCCAGCTGGGAAAAAGCCCTGTCAAGAGGGTCAAGCCAAGGTTTCTAGACAAGGCTGGGCAGAGCCTTGAGAGACACGGTGTAGCGTGAGGTGTCCCTGCCCATGGCAGGGGGTTGGAGCTAGATGATCTTAAGGTCCTTTCCAACCACCGTATGATTCTATGAGACATAGTCAGGTTGCCAAGCATCAGAAACAGTTGGTGAGGCAGATCCTGGCCGTCCCGTTTGTAATAGTACTTGCTGAGAAAGTTTATAGTGAGACACTAAAGAGAGCAGAAGTTAGGGCAAGAAAAGAGAATGGCTCGTTTGTCCCAGGATGGGGAAGGTGGAGCTGTTCTCTCTCCTACTCATGCCCATGGATATTTGGAGAGCAAGGGCTTGTAGGATAACCCAGGTGAGAAAGGACCACAGGAGGGCTCTAATCAAACCTCCTGCTTAGAGCCAGGTCAGCCCTGAGGTCAGGCCAGGTTACTCGGAGCTGTTCTGAGTTGGGTCTTGAAAACCAACAGGGGGGGGAAATTGCACAACTCTTTGAGAACCCATCAATGTTGGACTGCCTGCATGGTGAAAATAGACTGCCATAGAAGCAGTTCACACAAAACCACTTTTTTAATGTCATCCTTCTCATTAAAAAGAGAAAGATCAAATCTATTTTGTAACAGGAACAGTTTGTGTGAGGCATGGAAAACTTCTGGAACCAGGGGACTGATTCACATAAAAAGGCATGTAAAAGATGGAAGGAAACCAGAAGGATGCCTCCAATTACATTCCTGCCTTGAAATTTCAGTATTGCGGCATAAAAGGGTTGTATTTTTAGTAGTGGATACCAACGGGGAAGATACTCTAAAAATAAACGCGAACGCACAGATAAAATAATCTATTTTGAAGCTCATTCTGAGAACGAAAGTGAATCTGGAGGCTTAATGAGTGGCAGTCAATTTTATTTCGGAACTGTGCGTTGCTGTCAAAGACCGAGGCAGGGCCGAGCATGACCCACACAAACCCCACGCAGGCTCCGCACCACCGGCCTGTTGGCCGCGTCGCTTCACTCCCAGTCCTTTTTCTTGCACTTTTGGCTGAAAAAAGGGGGAAGGCGGTGGGAGGGCTGGCCAGACCCGGCCCGCCGCACCAGCACCGAGTTCGCGGCACCCCGCGCGCCTTCCCGCGCTCTGCCCCCGCCACGGGTGCGGCGAGGGCCACACCCCCTGCCCAAATTGGGCTAACTCGCTTTCCGCCGCCGCGCCTCATTGGCGCTGGGGGCGGTGATGCGCGGCTGGGGGCGGAGTCTCTGCTCGGGGCCGCGTCAGCCGGTGCGTGTGCGCGGTTCCGCGCTGAGGCTCTCCACGCCGCGGCGGGCGGGGCTTGCTGCCGCTCGGCCGGCCCCGCTGCCCGCCCCGCCTCCCGAGGCATGACACGCCGAGCCGCCGGCGAAGCCCCGCTTTAATTGAGGCCGCCGGGATGGGGCGCACCGCGTAAGGCAGAGCGGGAGCCGCTGCGCTCCGGGCCGCAGGCAGCGCGTACCCACGGCCGTACGGAGCGGCGTCGCGTCCTGCACGCCGCTAAGCCCGCCCCGGGCCGGAGCCGGGAGGAAGCAGCGGAGCCGGAGCCGCGTCCGGCCGCCGCGTGGGTGGCCGGTGGGGCCGGGCGCTGGCGGCCGCCGCTGCCGAGCCCCATGAAAACGCAGGTCTGGGGGAGCTCCCCGCGGGCGCCCATGGCTGCGGCGATGCCGTGCAAGAGCGCGGAGTGGCTGCAGGAGGAGCTGGAGTCGGGCGGCGGCCGCTCGCTGCTGCTGCTCGACTGCCGCCCCCACGAGCTTTTCGAGAGCTCGCACATCGAGACGGCCATCAACCTGGCCATCCCTGGGCTCATGCTCCGCCGCCTGAAGAAGGGCAACCTGCCTATCCGCTCCATCATCCCCAACCACGAGGACAAGGAGCGCTTCGTCAAGCGCTGCAAGGCCGATACCGTGCTGCTCTACGACGAGGCCACCGCCGACTGGCAGGACGGCGGCGCCGCCACCTCCGTCCTGGGTCTCCTGCTCCAGAAGCTGCGCGATGACGGCTGTAAAGCCTATTACCTGAAAGGTGAGGTGCCCCAGCCCTTGTCCGGCCGTCCCCGTCATGCCCCCCGCAGCTCCCGGACGGCCCCTGCATCGCCATCCCTTGCGCGGCCGGCGGTGGCTGGGTTGATTTTTTCCTCCGCCTGATTTGTTTTGATTTTTAGGTACATATTGCGCGCACGCACACGCTGCATGCCGCTTTAATCCCCAGCACAAAATGGTCGCAGGCTGGAGGCGCCGGAGCGCTCCGTTCTTTCTTACCTCCCCTCCCTGGCAGCAGCAGGGAGACCCCAGCCCCGCCGCTGGGACGGCCCCTCCGCTGCCCTGTCCCGAGCCGACCCCGACCGGGTGCCCCCCGCCTCTGGTCCCGGAGAGCCTTGCGAGGGCTCCCGGCTCTATGCTCCCCTCCAGCTCCTCCGTAAGCGATGGTCAGTTTATTTTTTGAGGTGGGGAGGGGCCCTCCCTGATTTTATTTTGTGGTCCCCATCTCCGGAGAGAGAGGGCGCTTGGGGTTTTATCCCTCTTTCGCTGGCAATGCTGGCGGGGCTGGAAGAGGGCAGCCTGGCTGCTCCTCCGGGGCGGGCGATGAAGGAGCAGGGAGCCCAGGCCCGCAGCACGCACATCCCCTTACATGAGGGAGTTTTATTTTTCTTAATGTTTTCACGTATATATGCCCATATATATATACACGTATGTACATGTATTTGTATACTTGGGTTTTTTTGATCATCTGGAAATATCTCAGCGGGCCCCCGCACCGAGCTGAGCGGAGCTCACAGCTGGGCTGCTGGGACCCTTCCCATCCTCCCAGTCCGGTCGCTTGGTGGCGGATTTGAGGCAGGAATAGCAGGAGAGCGGAGGCGTGTGTGTGTGGGGAGAGTGGTGAGGAAAGTTGCCACTTGCAGCTCTTTAAAAAGCATTGCTGCTTCTTCATAACCCCCATTTGCGCAGCCGGGGGAGCCCCTGCGATGACAGGGAGACAGGCAGGAATTTGGAGACCAGCCTTCAGGGCTGTGCTGACAGCACAAGTCTCCTTAAAATGGTGACATGGGGGGATGCACGTACATAAGCAAGCATGGAAGTTGATTCCGTGCCCCCCAGTCCCTCCGTTCCTTGCCTGTACCAGTGGTGAGTCGCCATCCTATCCCGATTTGGGGTTTCCCAGTGGGCTCTGTGGCTCCTTTGCGTTGTTTTCCCATTCTCTCCCCAGCCCTCCTCATTCCTGGGAGGAAGGAGCAGCTTTGAAGTTACTCTTAAGCTCTCCCCGTGGGCAGGGGAGGAGCTGAGCCCCTTTCTCTGCGTTTTTCCAGGAGCCTCGGTGGGAAATGTTTCCAATTAAAATTCCAAAATGGCTCCTCGGCGCTGTCTGGCGGTGCTGGGGGGAGGAGGAGGATGAGGACGAGCCTTTTTCATGAATGGATGTGGCAGGAGCTGTCTGTCCTGCTCAGTGACCCGCCACAGCCACCGAACCCACTAACAAAGTTTCCAGGAGGCCTTTCTAATTAAACCATTTGTCAGTGTCAGAACCGATGGCTGAGGTCTGGTTTAATATTGCCTGGAAAGGAGGTAAATCTGTGGGGTTTTTGCTTCCCTGCCTCTGCCTGCCTTCCCAAGCTATTGAGGTGAGAAGCTGAAGAAAAGAGCTTGGGAGCAGACCTTAAGGGTCCCATCCCTCCTCAGGCCTGCTGTGGTTTGGGTGAAAAACCCAAACACTGCTCTGTCACAAAATGTGTTAGTAGCGTGCAGATCACTCTTTGGCAAAACTTAAGGCCTTTATTTCTGCTTGAAGAAGAATGCTTTTATTGGGTTTTACTGCCTGGGCTGGGTATGAGGTGGTGGTTTTTACCTTATCTTTTTAGATGCAGATACTTCTATGTTTTTCTAACTAGGTGGCATAATAGCTCTTGCCTAAACTGTCCCAGACCCATACTGCTGAGAAGCAGAACAAGGCAAGATTATCTTTTGCCATTGATTTTATTTTGGGACTTTTGTTTCTTTTGTGATTGAGATTTGGACCTTATTTGTCACAAGCAATATCAAAGTTTGTAAGAAACACTCTGGTTTCCTGGGACCTGTTTGGTCAGTAGCAGTCTGCCCAGGGAAGATGAGAGAACAGGGAGATGCCTTTCTTGGTACGAAATTGAAGATGTACCAACTTTTTCACTGGCAAAGACTTGCTAAGTAACATGTATATATGTCCACTTAGAAGGACTTCCCATTCTGAACAATAAAACATCTTTTTCTCTCTGCCTCTCCCCTCTCTCCTTTCCCCCTTCCCAGGTGGCTTTAACAAGTTTCAGACTGAGTATTCAGAGCACTGTGAGACGAACCTTGACAGCTCCTCACCGAGCAACTCTCCCCCAGCATCTGTCCTTGGCCTGGGAGGGTTGCGGATAAGCTCCGACTGCTCAGATGGTGAATCCGACAGGGAGCCCAGCAGTGCCACGGAGTCGGATGGGAGTCCCATCCCTAACAATCAGCCTGCCTTTCCAGTCCAGATCCTACCTTACCTGTACCTGGGCTGTGCCAAAGATTCAACCAACTTGGATGTCCTGGGCAAATACGGCATTAAATACATCCTGAATGTAACTCCCAACCTGCCAAACATGTTTGAGCATGACGGAGAGTTCAAGTACAAGCAGATCCCCATCTCAGATCACTGGAGCCAGAACCTCTCGCAGTTCTTTCCTGAGGCCATTGCTTTCATTGGTAGGTAGCTGGCAGAACATCTCTTTTTGTACTCACTGCTTGGGAATGCAGTAAGCTGCTTCCCAGGACTGTTGCTCATCTCTGGCCTCACCTCTCTGGGGCACAGCATCAGGTCATTATGCCAAGGTGGCACTTCTGGTGTGTGTCACCTGGCTGGGTTCAGGGAAGCCTCCCCTTCCAAAATCCAGCCCTCTTACAGTACCTCAGGTTACCTGCAGGTGTGAGACCAGCCCCACTGTTTCTTGCCCTCATATGGTATTTTCATTTGTGTAGAATGGCTGAAATAAGGCAGTGGGGAATTCCTTTTTCCTGCTTGCTTGAAGGAATGAGTGATGATGGGAATTGCATTAACATGACTGGTGGCAGCAATTCCATAGCCCCAAGTGGGTTAAGATCTGGGAGGGTGGAAGAATGTTCTTTTCCTGAGGGGATTTGCTAGTCTAGTTGAGATCCTGCTGTAAGTCTCCCTAGCATAACTAACTGCTTGTATGGATGCTTCTCCTAAGGTAAGTGTCAACACAATGAGTTAATGATTATAATTACACTGAAGAGCTCAGCTGTGCAGACAGCCCCTGAGAGAGCTTTGGCTGGTCATGGGGGAGGCTGCAGGGAGGCAGATCTCTTCTCCCAGGCTAGCGTTGACTTTAAAAATTGCTTCTTATTCTGTGAGAAGTATCTGTTGAGCTGAATAGGGATGTACACTTCCAGCATGACCTGTGCTGTCTGCTCATGATGGTCATTAGCCGAATCAGTTCTGATTTATGGGTGGCAGGTGTGTGGGAATGGCACAGCCATTCTACCATTACCATCATTACCATCATTAAAAACCTTATGGCTCCAATATCTGATTAAAGACATTGGTACTGGTAAAGGAGAGTGGGACCTTTTCCTTCAGGCTGAAATCTGTGCAGCCTGTTTCAGTGCTGCTTCATTGACCCTGCTGTATGCTCTTGCTGTGCTTTAAGGCCTGAAATGGGGCAGGGCAGTGGCAGGTCCTTGGCTGCTCTTCAGCCATCCTAAACCCCTGGTATCCATGTGCTCTCCTTTGCCCCCAGCTTCTGTCCTCCTGTAACATGACTGTGGTCAGAAGCAGCTTCAGTGTGGCAGCAGGGACCATCTGATGTCCTGTCTGCACTTTGCTCATGGGTCATGGTCAGGGGTGAGGTGCTGGCATGTGGCATTTGGGATCTGTCGGCTCCAGTCAGCCGATGTTTCTGTGAACACTGTGCTTGTGCTTTCCAGTTAATGACAGGAAATGGAGGATTACCTCACTCTAAAGCCAAACACCAAGAAATGTGGTGCAGGTCAGATAAAAAGCAAAAATGTCTCAGAAAAATGTTGAATGGGGAGGGCTGGGTACATGGGGCACAGGTGATTCCCCACTCTACTGGCAATTCTTGCCTGGTTTTGGAGGCTGGGGCAGAAAACCTGTTGTGGCTCTGGTCTGGATTTTGTTTTGTCTCTGTCTTCTTTGCCCTTCCCTGTGCTTTCGATGCCAGTGTTTCTTGCCTCTGTCTTTGCCTGAGGATCTTCTTTCTCCTGCCACCCTCTCCCTCCCTGACAAGCTCTCAGTCAAATAACTGACTTCGAATAGGGCTGCCCAGAAGTAAGCAGTGCTGGGTACTTGCATGCATTCAGTGCTCTCAGCGGCGTGTCCCTCTTTCAGCACTAAGATGTCGATTCATAAAGGGATCACGCTGTTCCGGCTGTGCGAGAGACAATGAGTGTGTGTGTGCTTTTCAATCGGTGGCAAGGGAGGGGAAATCTCATCACTGTTCTCTCGCCATTTTTTTGGTCCAGCCTGCATTCCTGCTCCCTGCTACCATTCATCCTAAGAGGCTCCTCCAGCACAAGCGTTTGTTTGTAGTGAAGTGCATTTCTGTCGGTCCTAAAGAACAATTTCACAATAAGGGAAGTTCCTGCACTTCAGACTCTGCTTAAATTGCCTTTGACTACATTCACATAACTTTCTAGTGGAAGGAGGACAAGAACTGAAGAAATTCTTTCTTATTAGGGTGGTGAGGCACTGGAATGGGTTGCCCAAGGAAGTTGTGAGTACTCTATCCCTGGCAGTGCTCAAGGCCAGGTTGGACGAAGCCTTGGATGGCATGGTTTAGTGTGAGGTGTCCCTGCCCATGGCAGGGGGGTTGGAACTGGATGGTCTTCAGGTCCTTTCCAACCCTAACTATTCTATGATTCTATAACAGAAGAGAATAGCTTGTGTGGTGCTGGGCTGCAGCCTTACATTGAGTGCCTAGCCTTCCCTGGTTAGTTGGTGTTGAGGTGGGTGTGCTGTGCCTGACCACCAGCACCTCCCTGGAGCTGTTTTCTCCAGCTCTGCCTGCCTTCTGGGGTATTTTCCATTTCTCTGTTTGAATAGAGGGTACTGATGCTCCTGAGGCAAGGGATGTGTTGCTAGGCTTGATTAATAACATTCAAGCATGTGAGATGGTTGGTCTTGCTGCACAGAACTGGGATGTTCCTCTTCACTGTGCAATGGGAATATCTCAAAAGCCCTCTGGGGAGAGATGTGGGTGTCAAAGGGACATGAGATGTTGTCACTAGGAGCTGGGGGTCCAGTTCTGGCAGTCATCCTGGTCCTGGGAGCTTGCAGCTGCCACCTGGCCCTGCTCCAAAGCCATGCATTTTTGGTGCAGAATAATAGACTCCCCCTTCCCCTTGTCTTGTTTCAGATGAGGCCCGTTCCAAGAAGTGTGGGATCCTTGTTCACTGCCTCGCTGGCATCAGCCGGTCCGTAACAGTCACAGTCGCCTACTTGATGCAAAAACTCAACTTGTCTCTGAATGATGCCTATGACTTCGTGAAAAGGAAAAAATCCAACATTTCCCCAAATTTTAACTTCATGGGCCAGCTCCTGGACTTTGAGAGGACTCTGGGACTCAACAGCCCTTGTGACAACCACTCGCCCAGTGAACAGCTCTATTTCACCACCCCTACCAACCACAACCTGTTTCAGCTGAACACTTTGGAGTCCACATGAAGGGGATGCTGCCTGGTTGGGAACTCGAGCATCGAATCGCTTTTCTTGAGCATTTCAACTCTTACAAAAGTATCTGTCTTGCCAGGCAGCTCTGAAACGACTAGCTTCTCTGGGCAGAGGTGCCTGATCGCTGCTTTACGAAGGCTAATGCCGTTCATTAGTATCCTGATCAAAGTGGTTTGAAGAGGTAGTCTTTTCACAGGGGGTTATTTAATACGGGCGATGTTACAGCATTTTGAATGCGGCTGTCACCGGCAATAACCGCTTTCCTGGGTGCATTGGGACTGTCAGAACACGCACATGTGCGACGAGCTACCAGGGGTTAGCTTGCTGTGGAAAGTGAGGAGATTTCTGCACTTGGAAACCTTGAACAAAAGGTGTTGGGCCAAGACTGTTTTAAAACCCAAGTTTACTTTTATTTTTTTTTTTTTGATTTAAAAAAAAAAAAAAAAAGGTAGATCTTACTCGAGCTTTGGGTTCAAACTCTTTTTAAATATGTAAGTTCCTGACTGTACAGACAAGGTTGCAAAACCAGTATTTTATTCTGTTTCTTGGTTGATCATTTATTTTTTTTTAATCAAATGTTTATATTGACCAAATGCATTTTGCACACTTTGTGAAGCCTTGGTATGTCCTGGCATATTACTGGGTACTCCAGAGAGAGATACATGCTGCTGCTGTTGTTGTTAGCATCTGGTAGGAAGCTTTGTTATGTGTGAAGGCCAGTTGGGCTTAAACGCAACCCCTTCACCACTCCTGCACTCACAATCACAAACTCTGCACTGATTCAGCCAAGGTGACTAAGCCGCAAGCTTTTTTTTAATGCCACCTCTGCCAAAACCAGTTTGCTGTTGCCAGAGGTAAAACTCTCGCAGCCTTCAGAGTTGGTAGAAGCATGTCTGAGCCCGGCTTCATTCTCTGCTGCCTGTTGACTGACTTAACGTCATCCAGCTGGCCTGAAACCATTCCAGCTTCCTGAGTACAGAAGGTAGTTATGATGCTGGCGTTTCTTGTGCACACTCGATTCTTTCCCATGTGTGCAGGGCAGAGGGGGAACACAGCAAGCACCTGGAGCAGAGCAAGGATTGTGTAGTGGGACAGGACTGAATCGTCACGCATGGAGCGTGTGAGGGGAGTGAAGAGATGTGGAAATGATGAGGAGAGCGTTGTAACAGAATTTTTTTATATATATATATATGAATATATATATTAACTGGCAAATTCTGAGATGATTGGAGCTTTCAACAGAGGTTCTGATTTTTTTTCTTTCCTCTTTCGAATAACTTTATGCTGTGCCTTCTATTCTGAGAAGACTTGTTTATATTTCTGGCTAGTGTTTGGCAAACACCTTATACCAAGCTGGGAGGGGAGGAAGTGGTGATAATTTCTGGGAGGAGGGCAGAACGGATTTGGAGATTTCTTTATTGGCTGCAGTGTAGTCCCTCCTTTCTCCCCCCTCCCTGTCCACTTTAACTCTCATGTAACTGAAAAGAAAAAGCCACGGATTTTTTTCTAAATATCCAGTTTTTTGTACTTTTTTCAAGAAAAAGGAAAAAAAAAAAAAAATCCATCTGGAGGAATGTTTGATGCTGTCACATCCCGAAACCAGTCTTTTTTTGTTAAAGATGTTACCAGAATGTTGGAATGAGCTTCTCTTTCTTGTTTTCTGGTTGTTGTTTGTTTGTTTGTTCATTGAGCTTTGTTTGCAACAATGTTGGGATCGTGGGTCATTGGAAGGGAGAATGGGTGCAAGTACAGTTGTGAGTGAGAAAACTGAGAATATTCTAATTGCATCTTACCTCATGGAGGAATTTATTTTTTCAGGGATTTTTGGACAGTGCATCTATATTGCATTACAGCTAAGCTGGTTTGTAAAGGCTTCCTGTGCTCATAGTGGTCTTCTTTAAAGAAAAAGAAAAAAAAAAAGAATAAAAAGATGCATTTTCTGATTAGTCCAAGTGAGAGCTTGTTAGTGAGGAATGGTTCTGCTTTCTGAGTTATGAAGGAAAATCAGTGACCCTATATATACTGATCCAATATTGGGACTTTGTTTATATTGCAAATAAATATTATTTTTTCTTTAAAACTGATGTTTGTGTCAGATGCTTGTTCTAGCCTCTGCCCTTACAAGGCCCACTACTCTTACCCGTTGTTGTTATGGTCAATTAGTATTCTTCTGTGACCATGAAGGGCATTTGCTGGGCAGTGTTCAAGTGGGGTGTTTGGTTTCATGCACAGCTTAAGTTTTAAGACCAGTGGTAAAATGGAGAGGGGGAGGTGGAAGGGTGAGGAGAGGGATAAGGGGGTATTGGATAAACCAGAGAACAAAGAACAGCTTGAGAATGGGACCGGCTTTCACCCCAGCCATTCCTCTGCGCCAAAAATAAATAGATAAACTAAAGACACTTTTGTTTGCTGTTTAAGCATGGCCTACAAAGGCATGGAAAGACCTTTCCCACAACTTGTGATAGCAGACTTCATTTCACTACGAAAGCAAAAAGTCTTGTCCTTGTGAGCAGCCGCCTGATGACTTCTGGGTCTCTCAGGGAGCATGGGAGTCCCCTCCTGCATGCTTGGGCCAGGGACCAATTTAGGCCACGGATGCAAATGGTCTGTGGGAAACCTGGAGGGGCTGATGACGATGCTTAGGTTGAAATGTGGTTCCTAGCATCTGAGTGCAGCTCAGCTAAGGGAGCAGTGGCTCCTCATGCTTCTGCTTGTAGCTTGGCAGGAATGGGCTTCCCCCTCTTCCCCAGTATTTTTTGCTTTAACACAAATGGCAAGAAATGAAATGATTCTCTGTTCAATTGTTCAGTTCTTTGGTGTGTGTTGTCTTGTTCTTCTAACCCTAGGGCCTGAGTACCAAAGATGGCTAGTTTCATTCTTGAAGGAGCTCAGGCTGGCAGGAGCAGAGCCTCTTGCAGAGCAGGGGATGTAGTCAGAGGCTAAAGCAGTAGCCAAGGGAGTGTGTATGTTTGTTTACTCCTTGACTGCATGGTGGGAATCTATGTATTGATTTGGAGACCTATTTGTGGCTTGACAAATGAAAATCTACCAGGTATGCAGGGAAAAGAAGACCTTTAGGTTTTCCCTTTGATTACATGGTAGAGTAGCTCTTAAGGAAGATATGAAACCATGCTGGAGGCTGGCTGTGCACTGAAGGAGTGTAGAACAGCTTGTCAGGTATATGGCTATATTTGCTTCCATCTAATTTCCTCTTAGGATTTTCTGCTAATTCTCATTCTGTGGAATAGAATGTTAGCAGTTAGCATTCTGTAAGCACATTTGCATGGTAGCTGTGTTGTGGCTGGCTGGAACAGCACTGCTGCTGCTTGCGATGGCCTCAGTGGAAGAGCTGCTATACCGGCAGCTCTTCATCAAGCAGGTCCCTACAGCTACCTGGTCCTGGGAGATGCAAGTCTGTTGTAAGTGTCCCGCCACTGCTGCACTTGAAAGGCCTGTTGCCAAAGGAAGGAGATGGCTTGTCTGAAAATCATCCTGTCATCTGCAGAAGCTCTTTCCTCCAGGACCCAAAGGAGTCTTTCTAAGCTTCCTGGCCTTGACAGCAGGGAGCAGCCTGCATGGCTGGTCCTCAGCCATCAGTGTTTTATAAATGTCTTGCACCATGCTTCTTGGCTCAGAGAGGTTTCCTTGGAGACCTGATGTCTTGTAATTTAGTGAGAAGACAAGAACTGACATCAGGAAAGGGACAATGCTGCTGGAGAAATAGTTACAGAGAAAAGAGAGCGTGGAGTCTGTCTGCACTCCCTTGCAGAGGCAGGCACGAGCACTAGCTGAGTGTAGGAGCACCGGCTGAGTGAGAAAGCTGGTTATGTTCAGATCGGTGGAATTTGGCAAGGAGATAAGGCTTCCCACATGCAACAGGGAAAAGCTCCTCGGTTAACCCATTGAGTCCAGACAAGCAGCTTGTGTGATGCTCTGTGGTGCTTTGCTCTACAAAACCAGGTAATCTGCTTGAGCACAGAGATCTGCTGTTCCTAGGTTTTCACTTGTAATGCCACAAGCCCTCAGGCAATACGTGTGGCAAGTTATCTTCCAGCAGCCCTCTGCACTCCCATCCTGCTTCCCTCTGTGCTACCTGGCAGAGCCTCACTGCTCACCCCAGCCAGAGGGAAGAAGAGCCGGGTAACTGGTTGACGTCTTGTGAAACAGGAGAACAAAGAGGAGGTTCCTGGGGCAGTGCAGTGAGGATTACTTGTGGTCATAGACAAGGATACAGAGATAATGCAAAGGCAGGAGAGATGTGTTCCAAACAGCCAGAGGAGAAAGGCACGAAGGACTGGTGGAGGCAGCAGCAGAAGCCCAATGAGCAGGACGTGGGCATGGGGAAAGGGCTTTGGGTTTACTTGTAGTTTTCTTTCCCTTGCTTGGGTCCCAAGGGAAACCCATCTTCTAGGCCCTTATTTCTTGGTGTGGCATGCCGTATGCCCTGAGCATGATGCGAGTCAACCTCTGTAGCTCTGAACTTGCCTGCTGTTGCGCCAACCAGAGACGCACGTGGGAAAGCAGGCTCTTCATGCCACCATCTGAATTTGGGTGCTTACATTTCCAAGGTAACCAGGTTATCTGTAGGCTGTTGTTTTCTTTTATCCTTTCTATGAGCAAATCAGGCTATTTACAGTGTGGCAAAGGCATGTAAATACTTCAGTTAATCAACACATCCCTGTATTTATAACCTGACTGGCATGGACTGTGGTAGTCATGCTCTGGGCTGCTCAGAAAGTATGTGAAAGTGGACTTTATTCCAGATTTTGTGCCATTTGCTCCTGTGCTTCCTCAAATCTTTCTCTTAATCATGCTTGAGGTCTGAGTGCTGGGCTGACTAAATGTAATTTGGGATGAGAGAGTGGCTGAGGAAATGCTAGGTAGGGAGAGCAGCTGTGTTGCCCAGCAGCACAGGCCCACAGGCCTCTTAGCAAGGCCATCCAGAACTGCCACAAGATAACTGCACTTGTATTGTACCCAGGAGGCTTGCCATAACAGGATGGGGGCAAGCAGCTTCTGAGGGCTGCCGTGGTGTGGGGTCCATGCTGCCACATGTGGTTCAGCAAGTGATGTGATGCTGAAACAGCAGATGTGCCTGTTTCCTGGGAGCCATGCTCTTTAGACAGCTGTTTGTGTGGCAGCTGTGCAGTGTTTGCCCTGAACTGGCGTGAGCCCGTGAAATGGGGAGCAATGCTGCATTGTACCTCAAGGGTAGCGCTCTCCCGGGCGGCCAGTGGCAGCCATTTTGTGCCCCTCTCTCCACAGCACGACCATTCTGGTTAGACCTCAGGGAAGCGTTCTCCCCGGCTGGGCTGTGGCAGCCATTTTGTTTCCCACCTCGCCACAGCATGCCCTTTCCTGTCGTGGCCGCAGCTGCCCTGAGGGAGGTGGGCAAGCCCCATTCGTGGGACAGCAGCGCTTGTAGTGAGAGGAGTGGAGAAGTGCCCTGGTGAGCACGGTCTGCGCTTTCTAGCCTGGCTTTGTCTCTGCTCTTGCCTTCCTATTCTCCAAAACACCTGAGGAGCTCTTATGGCACCTGGTGTGGCACCTGAGGAAACCCTGACTGGTGGCCTAGAAAGGCTTCAAAAGACTCATGGCCATCACAGTGGTACAGAAACGTGGCTGGTTCCTGTGAAGGAGGTGTGGGAGGGTAAACTGGGGAGAAGAAGGCTCTGTGTGAAGAAGATGAACCCCTCAGCCTAAAATGGTTGCAGCAGTTTTCAGAAGCCATGATGGCACTGGCTGCAGTGGTCAGAGGCTATGAGGTGCTTGCAGTGGGGCTCCAAGTTCTGCGTTCCTTTGGACTCTTCCCTCAAACCTGCATGCTGCCCGGCTCAGCCGTGTTGCGATGATGTTTTTTGGGTTGGGAGCTGGGTCAGGGCGGAAGCTGTGGTTCAGCTTTGATGGCTCACTCAAGGGCTGGGGATTAATGATGGGTTGGGAATTAATCATGCAGCAGGTGCAGACACCCAGGCTGGCTGTACAGCCGCAGACTGCTGGTGCTCAAGCATATATGGGGACCCCCTGCCCTGCCTGGTGCTAGGCGAGACCACTAGCATTCTTTGGCCTTTCTTTTTCCCTTCTGGTTGGTTGTGCTCATAGCTGAACTTGCACTTGTTCCCCATTTATTCTTATTTGCTTTCCCTGTTTTCTGCCCTGATTTTCGTGTCTTTGAATAGTAGGAATTGGATGTACTCTCACCTGGCAGCTGCTCTTTCAAGGCTTGAGGCACTTCTGGAGGAGAATGAAGCCCTGGCTTTTTCCTAGAGATATTGGGGCATGTTGGAAGTGGAGGACAGCTGTGCTATGGGGATATCTGGGAGGATGTGTGTTACTTCTGTGCTGCTCAGTGTTGCAAGTGATCCAAGAGCATGTAGGGCCTCAAGAAGTATCTAATGAGGGAACCATGTATGAGTGGAGGAAGGGGAATCCAGACAGATTTATTTATTTTCCTACTTTCTTTCCCTGGAGAAACATCTGGCTTATGTAAAGCCATTTGCTGGGGTTCTCATAGTTTTATTTTGAAAGTCTCTGCATTCAGGCACTCTGCTCTTTTCATCTCCCTGCTCCTGTCATATCCCACCATTGCCTCAAGGGCAGATTCTTCATGATTTGGGGCTTTGTGTTTTTGAAGTTTACTCTTTGTTTTTGGTCTGTGTTGCCTTTTTATTTCCTTTCCTTGTAATGGGCTACTCTAGTTTGGCTTGTGGTTTTGCCTTGTTTACTTTTGAGAGGTGAATTGTTGTGATAAACACTGCACAAAGCAGGAGGGAGCAGACTGCTTCAATGGCAGGAATCTGGTCACTGGTACTGCATTAGTGCAGGCCTGTGCCAGTGGGAAGCTGAGCCCTGAGGTTTGATTTCAGGTGCAACATGCTAGAAGCACAGCATTTTTTTTTTGGTATGGGAGCTTTTTGAACTGAAACGTGTATGGAGGGGTACAGTTAGAGGGGTTGTGACTTTGGGTTTGGAGTAAATGCTCTTCCTCCTTTTGCCAGTGTGGCTCTAAATTGGACTTGTCATTTTACCATGCAGTCCTGGCAGTGAAGTGCTCAGTACCGGGAGGAAGGTTTACACCTCTGCTGCAGTCATGCAGTTTGTTTGGGTCCTACTCTAAATTTGACACTTTCTCTCCCTGGATGGCTGATCTTCTCTGCGGCTTGGAGCAGGCAGCGGTTTAGGCAGGATCCTCTTGGAGTTATGCAAAATGGGATGTTGAACATGAGTGTGGGAAGATTGAGGGTGCTGAGCCCACAGAAAGCTGCCCTCTTCTCTGACAGAACAAGGAGCAGCACTGCCATCAGCTCTGTTTCCATGTCCTCTCTACCATTCATCACATTCCCTCTGCCCCCATTCAGCCTTTGAATGATCCTGCACTAGAGGTTCAAGCAGGCTCCTGCATGTCTTGGCTTTGCATCCAGTTGGCAGGAAGCTGAGAGAGATGTTTGGAAAAGTCTTGTTTGATTTTTTTTATTTTTTTTATTTTTTAATAAGAAGCTTTAGTATTCATTCATTCCCCAAATAGCTTTTCCTCTCATTGGACAGCATCTTCCTGCTAGGATATAGTCCAAGCCTGTTCTGACAGGCGGCTTATCTGCCTTGCAGCTCTGACTGCTTCCTCTGTCTCTTCTTTGTGTGGGAGGTGTATTGTCTTTCCACGCTTCGGCGGACTTCAGTGGGCACTAGCTTGTTCACAAACATGCACCGATAGTACAGTTCAGAGCTGAAATTCACCATACTTATGTCCATGCAGCATGTTTTTCTTTGTAAAGGGATGGACTTAAGTGGTTTGGGGGGAGGGCAGGAGGGTTGTTGAAAGTTAGTGAAGGAGAGGCTCTCCACTGATCCTGTCTGCCTTGGTCCAGGGAGTTCTGCAGCAGGACATGGTGAAGGCAGTAGTGTTGAGGGGTTCCACACTGATGGGAGGTCCAAATAAGGGGCTGAACTGCACAAAAACTGTATCAGAAAAAGCCCAGAGCAGCCAGCTTGCTGTTTTCTTTTGTTGCCAGCTGTTCAGGCAGCTGTAGAAAAATTCGCAGTCTAGTTTTAAATCTGGTTAAAGTGTAGAGAAGTGCGTGTGTGTGTGAAGCAAGATTTACAAATGTCTGTATTTTTAATGGAGCAAATCCAGTCATGTTTGAAGCTGCTGTCTGCCAGTGTGTGTTCCTGATACAGACTCAGTGCTTCTGCTGAGGTGCAGTTTACATTCAACATGATGGGATTGACACTTATTACCTGTGGCTTGAACCAGCAGGAGCCAGGAAAGCCCCATCTTGTCCCTTTTCCATGCTCCTCTTGGAGTGTCTGTATCAAGCCTGTGTCTGCAGCCTCATCCCCCAGACTCGGCTAGCCTGGCCTCCCTCAGATGGGAAGGGAGAGGACAGATCCTCATAGTAGAGGGACATCCTTCTTGTGAAGAGGACTTCTGGATCATACATAGTAGCTCTCAAGTGGTGGGCCCTTGCAGCTTGTGTTCATTGACCACTAAGAGATGAACCACTTGACCTTGGAGATGGGACCAGTGGTGAGTTGCACACAAGAACACTTTTCCCACCTCACTGTTAAAATCTAGCTCTGATCTGCAGCAGTCCAGAATAACTGCCAGATGTCACTGTCCTGAAATAGCTATGAATGAAACTGTGATGATGGTTACTTTTCTTGAATTGTCTAGAACTTCTATGAGCCTGGTCCTTCTGTGAAGATATCTTTGGCTTTGTCTGTGGAGTTCTTCACTTTTCTTCCTGAGCCATGGGATACTTCCTACTGGCCATGCAGTGCCACCAGGAGGCCCAGGGATGTTTGTAGGTCAGGGATGACAGATACTTGGCAGGACTCATGGGTGCTATTATTTAATTGCATTCCAACAGCAGCGAAAGCAGTAGGAAGAGTAATAAACAAATTATAATCTGCACTATGAAGCTGACAAATGCCACCCACTCATTACCTGCCTTTAACCACTCTCATTACTACCCAGTCTTTGTGGGAACTAATCTTGCTGCTCAGTGTCCGACTTGTTCACTTATTACCATTATCTGAAGCAATCGGCTGCTCCTTATGAAAGAAGAGGAAGGTGCTTTTCCTGAGGCCTGTTCTCTGGGTGTTGAAACAAGGGTAGCTCTGGGGTGGAGGAGTCTGAAGGAGCACTGCGCAAGAGCATGGTGTAGCTGAGGGCTGAAGACTGAAGTCTGCAGGGAGGATTGCTGGGAGGGGAAGCTCAGGGCTGAGGATGGGTGGTGGGATGGAAGATTGTCACTAGTAGGAAAAGGCTGTGCTTTGTTCATCTCCCTAGGATTGAGGAATAGTATCCAGAAAATGGGATATTAGGAAGAACCCCATTTTTTTATCTGCATTTTTTCCAGGATTTGGAAGCAAGTTGGCTTGCGAAGTATTGACAGGTCTCTTTGTGACTGCTCCAAGCCCAAGGCATTGCAGGAGGAAGTTGTGGTAGTGTTTCTGGGGACCTGTTCAACCTTCCCCCCCCCCCCCCCCCCCCCCCCCCACCCAACACC
>NDXB01000028.1:188077-213332 GCA_002631895.1 Agapornis roseicollis
TTAAAAAAAAAAAAAAAAAAGAGAAATCTGGCCTAGACTGTGAAAAATTACTATGGAAGTTCCCCCAAAATCAGTGGTGAGGTAACTCATAAGCAGTGTCTAGCAGCCAGGTCCCTTAAAGCTGTCCCTACTTAGAATCTGACTTCAATAGGCACTTTAGGAGATCTTATGTTTGAAAGTTGCCATGTTTTTTTGGGCAACCAAAGTAACAATTGGTGAATTATCTGTTAGCTCTAATGCATGCACATAAACCATCTACTGAGTAATTGAATATAATGAGTCAAGTCATCAAACCTGAAGTCTGTTTATGGCTAATTTGTGAACTGACGAACTAAATCATTTGATGAGCGTTTGTTTTCAGATTGTATACCTGGTTCTAGTGTCCAGCTGCAAAAGAGCAAATTATTCAGTTAATCTCAGTATTGATGGTTTACAAAGATCAGATCTATTTTTATTAATATTGCTTTGTTTGGCAAAGAGTTCGGAAGTCTTTGAAATATCTTTTTCTCTTTTGTTAACCCCTTTTGGCAGGATAGCAGCAGGTCAGAGCCAGATATTGCCTCTGCACTTGGTCAGATGTTCAACAAGCTGTTTATTTGGTCTGGAAATTTGCAGGGGTCCTCTCCTCTGCTGTACTGTGATCCTGCCAGGCAGGACAGCACTTCTCACTTCTGCAACTTGAGCTGGGGCGAAGAAAGAACAAACTGCCACTATGAGCTGTTCCAGCCAACTCCCTTCTTCTGTCAACTGCCAACCATGATTTTATGTTTAATTATTTGTATTGCATCATTAATCCTGTGCTCAGTGTTGTACAAGGCTAAAGATGTAAAACCTATGCTAGGTTTAGACACTACACAGGCTTCCCTGTAGGATGTATGTGCTGAAGCGTTTGAAGTGCTCAAGGAGGAGAAGCAAAATATCCCTTATCCTCTCCCCCTGGAATAGTAAGATATTTCACATGTTTATTTAGCTTGATTGTTGAAACATAATATTCTTCTTCAGAAATACATCCCTCTGCTTAGAATCAACTTTATGCTTTGTGCATGCATCGAGCAGGACATTGCTGGGGGAGACCCTTTCAGAAGTCCACCATGCTCTTCCCACTGCTCCAGGCACCTGGTAAGGCAGTTCAGGAGTGCATCAGATCAGTTGTTTGGTGAGCAAAGCAGAATGTATCAGTTTTGGCTCTCCAGAGCACAGGCTCAGAGTATGTCTCCTGAAAGTGCCTGGTTTAATAGCAGATCTCATCCCTTTCAAAGCCTGTGGTGAGAGTTGGCTACTTGTTGTTGCCCTTATGTTATTTCCACACCCTGACAGGCTGCCTGTACATGCATATTTACACTTGCTTTTTTACCACCTTTTCCTTTCCTGAATTTCCCTTTAGACTGTTGATAAATTGCCTGTATTGCTTAAGAAGGGGAAGGGGTGTTGTGTTTCAGAGGGTCTGGCAGGGATTCTTATGGAATAGCTGGGTGCACAGGAACTACTGAAGTGCGGTCTTGCAATTGGGCAGTACAGCCTGCCGATTCCCTCCTGCTGGGAATGTGCTTGCCGCAAATAACATCTGGTATGATGGGGATGAAACTGGGAAAGGGTATTCTGTGTACTAGTAGTAAATCTGAGCAAAGTGGGATAGGAAGTGGAATTGGCTGTGCTGGTGGCAGAGGAGGCCTGAGTTGAAAAGCCCCCTGTTCTATACTCGCCTAGTCTGGTTTGAGAGGGTGGAGAAGGAAATTATTTCTTCTCTTGCCTTTTTGATGTCTGCTCTCCTGGTCTTATGCAGGGTTGTGTGTGTAGTGGCTGCAGAAGCAGAGTGGGTGTCCCAAGTGTCTTGCTTTTTCTTGATCCTGTGCCCCGTTGTCTGTCAGCTGAATCAAGTCTGCCTTAAGCCTGGTGGAATTGAGGTCAGAAACTAGAGGTGGGATGCATCCTCCTGTTCTCAGGGTTAGCCATGGACTGAGAAACCCAGGAGCTGATCATACTCCACTGCTATGATAGGAGATCCTTGCCCTTTACCCCTATTTGGAGTGGTTGAGTCTGTTTGCACTGAAAAATGTTCTGGCTCCGGAAGAGGAAATATTGGGCCTGCTTGTGTGAGATGCTGCTGGGTGGCCAAACATCCTCAACAGATAGAGATCATGTAATTCAGGTGGACCACTAAACTTTTAGGCAGCAATTAGGACTTATGCAGTAACTCTGAGTCAACTAATACATCTGGGTGTTGACTTGGCGTACTTCCGATGGCAAATTCTTCCTGTGTAGGCTTGATGTTCTTACATTCCCCGCTGGCCTCCCAAGTGCTCCACTTGGAAACCTGATCAAAAGCCTGTGGTGATGCCAAAGGGAGATGTCTTATGGAATTCCTTGGCTTTTCTTTGGTTCTCTAAACCTGCAGATGATCCTAGGCAGTTTCTTTGATGCCTTCCTCCCCAGTGGATGAAGTAATTATGATTCCTGTGCAGCAGGCTAATAGCTCTGAAGACTTTAGTCAGACTGATTAACAACAACAACTGTGTTTTAATAAAAAATGTTCTGGTAAATCCTTCTCAATTGCAGCCCTAATTACTCTGCAGCCTGATGTGCAGCAATGGCAAAGCTAATAGGAGCACCTGAACCCAGTTAATGAATCCTCTGTTACGGCTTGCTGTGACTCACAAAATGTGCAGTGTTTCTTCTGGTCTCCCCTGACCTGCTCCATTCCCTGGTGAATATTTATGCTCTGTGTTTCCAAAGGTAAGGGGGTGTGTACCTAAATTTTGAATGAATTAACTTCAGTATATGGACATCCTTCCTCTCATTATTTCAGGGGATTTGTAAGGATCAGGCTTTTTGCTTTGGTCTCAAGGTGAGCTCATTCAAGGAGTCAACAATAGCTGCTGTTGCCTGATAACTCTTCAGGCTTATGGGTTTTGGTGGGAAATCTGTTCAACCCTGTTCTCTGCTTCCCTGGTAGTAGTCTGCATTTCTATTAAAGAGCAGAGTTAGGAGAAACACACTTGCTCTGTGCTAGAATTTTAAGGCAGTTTATCCTGCATCAGGAAAGAAGAAAAAAATCAATGTGGAAGTAATTTGTTACTTGTTTTGTTGGAGCACATTTTTTTTTCAACCCTTTGTAGGTAAACTTATTTATGCTCTCTGGATGTTCCCTTCACCCTCACTCCTTCAAAAGGAAAAAGGCATATTAGCCCTAAAACCAAGTCCCAAGGTTATAAATTGGTGATATGATTTTGGAAGGCTCAGGAGCTGGTCTGTGGGCAAGTTTTTAGGGACCTAATGGTGCTTTTGGTTTTAAGGTGCCTTTTTTACAGTAGAGGTTTTAAATTTGAGGCTCATTGGCAGGCTTATGTTAAAGGCTCAGCTTCAGTCAGGGATAAACAAGGATGTTTGAAAGTGGCCTTTTAAAACTTCCCTCCTTATTGACTTTTTGTTCTAAATACGCTGTATTTCTTACCTAGACTTACAGGATTAACTCCTGCACTATAAAATGTGCCTCTAACCATGTACCTTGTAACTACCATAATAGCAAGGAAGCCTGTCTGATGAATTTAGTGGCAGGAAGCAAAGTAAACATCTGAAGGATGTAATAAAGAGGTTCAGGTGGGTAGGACATGGCAACATACCAGTGGAAGGACTTGACAGCAGCTGCATTTCTGGTCCCATAGCTCCAGTGCTGTCCTTAGACATAATGCAATGAACTGTTTGTGTTAACTGTTTATGGAGTTGAGGCTGGTGTAGAAGTGCAGATGTGGGGCCTGAAACAACTGACTGTCCCCCAGCTATGGGGGTATTGCTGGAAAGGGGAGGATACATGGAGAGAATCTTTCTTTTTCCCACTGCTCACACTACAGCTGATGTCATGTACAGGTCAAACTGAAGAACTCCAGCTCACTGTGAGGATATTAGAGAATATTGGATTGGGGTTTTCAGATGCTTCATTACATCTTTTAGGAACTTCAAGACCTTGGGTAAGGGGGGAAAAATGCAAAATGTTTCAGGTGTTGCTCTAGAGAGAGATGAATGAAGTTGGAAAGGAATTGTACAAATATTTATTGCATGCTGGCAACGGATTTTAGGCCAGCTCATTACAGCTGGGAGGAGGGAATGGCACTGGGTTTGTTAAGCAATGTTTAGGAGCAAAAAACCAGGTGATGTTTGGAGAGAGGAACAAAACCAAGGCCAGCAAATCTGCTTGTAAACAGTAAGGAGCTGGAGAGCAGCAGAGGTAGTGCTAGAGGGTTTGTGTTGCTTTCCTGGACATTAGAAGTGCATTATCATCTCTGTGGCTGCTCCTGTCTAGCTGGGACATGCAAAAAGCTCTCTTGAAAGATGGGCTCAACATGGAAGGAGTGCACTTTGTCTTGGAATTTTAAATATTACAGCATCAGACTTCTGCATGTTTGGCCCTCCCCTGAAAGAGGGAATGGCTGCTCTTTGAAGGCTCCTCTCATTTCTGGTGTTTACAGGCATTTATCCTCTGTTTTCTGTGCTGAGCTTGTTAACTCTGAATGGATTAGGAATGTAGGAGCTGTAAGATGGGTAGATACTGGTTTTGATTGCCTGTAGTGGTTTTTTGTTTGTTTGTTTTTGTTTTTCTTCTTTATTGAAGAAATGGGTAATGTATTTTGGGGCTGGAGCTAGCTTGGCTCTGACCTCTGACTCCAGGATACCAGATACCTTGGCAGTGACATTAGCTAAGTGGCTTGGGGAGGAGGGAAATGCTTGTGTTCCTTCACTACCTCCCAGAGGGTCAGATAGGTTTTCTTGTGGTAGTGCAAGGGAGTCACTTCTCACCTTCTCCTCAGACAGAGCAGAGGTTAGCAGTCTTGCTCACATTGCCTGCAGTCTCGCTGATAAATATTTGTATTTCTGATGTTTGGGAAGCTGAGTGCAGGAAGATCAAAACTCATGCTTTTCAGCCCTTGGGGAGAGTGAGAAATGGTTGCTTCCCACGTGGCATCTGTGGGATTGCTTCACATGGTTTTTCTGTGCTTGGGCAGTGCCTTGTCTGGCCCTGGAAGATGCTCCGTGCCCTTGGGAGCTCTCCATGGGAGCTGGGCATGAAGGAGCATAACTGTCAGCTGGGCAAAAGCAGGACCTGGTGATCAGGAAGGATGGAGTTTGTTCCTGGCTCCATCTAGCATTGGCCAGCTGGCTTTGGTGTCTTAGTGTGATGGCCAGGTGTGAGAGAGCATAGCAGAGCTGCATGTGCTTGATGCTGCTGGGTAGCAGCAGACTGTCCCCACTTCACTATACGATGGCAGACCAGATTCTGCCTGCTACTTCCTGTGCCAGTTGCTAGTGCTGAGTCTGTCCCACTTAATGCCTGCTTCCAGCAAGGCTGGAGGGGTAGCTGTCCCAGAGAAACACCAGTCGCCTTCTCTCTAAACCTACTGTGGGAGATTTTTGGCATGTCCCTGAGTGGGACAAAGATTTAAAATCCTTACCCTAACCTATGCGGAGAATATTCAGGAGCCTTTCATCTTTGGAGAATGCACTGGGTTCTGTGGATGAAAGAGCTATTATTTACATATCAACAACATAATCCCTCCCTTCCTACAGATTGCAGGCAAGCTCCCCGGGCAAACGGCACTGTAATTAAGAACAAATATTTACTATGAAGGACTAGCTGAGGCCTGGCTGGGCAAGCAGCCATGAGCCTTGTCTGAACTTGTCTTCTGTTTGTTCCCCTTTGAAAGCAGGGAGTCAAAGTCTTTTGTCAGAGGAGTGTTTGTGAGGCACAAGATGGTGGGTTGAGCCTCTGAAGCAGCCAGGAGCCATCAGGCTGTTTGTTCCAAGTGTAGGAAATCCCTCCCAAGCAGAGTTACTTGCATCTAGAGGCACTTCACTTCCCTGTTATGGGTTCCCCTCAGGTAGATCTGCAGGTAAGGGTGGGTGCAGAGATAGACCTGCATGTGGGGACTGCAGCTGGTGCCATGCTATAGGCAAGTCTGTGGAAATACTTGTCTGCTCTAAAATCATGAATTAATTTAGGCTTTGTTTGCATCTACTTTCCCTTTTGATTTCTGTTGCAATTCCAGCATTTATTTCCCAGGACTCTAGTCCTGATGGTTAGATGCAACGCAGTGAGGCGGCTGAAGAAAGCATGTCCTTACAAAGTTGTTGGGGCTGTTGCACAGTTCAAACTTGCACCCTACTCACCTGCCCTGTGCTGCTCTAGTCACAGCAAGGAGGGTGACCAGGATCTTGCTCACCTTCTGGCAAGGCTCAGCAAGCTGAAATTTAATAAATAAGTCAATTGTGAGTAATCGAAACAATTGCAAGGATGTGGTGTGTGGTTCAACCAGCTATCACTGCTGTGGTAATGCAACAAGGCATGTGATTAGACTGGGAAATTGCTGTAGCAATACCAAGATTTACAGCATGAGTCCCACAGAAGGAGTAGATGTGAGAGACGTACACAGAGCTTGCAAAAGGACTGAGTGAAGTGTCTAAATAATGCCAGCTCCAGCTTCCAGGATGCTGAGGAAGCCATGGAACTGACTGGAGAGGTGCACTGCATGCTGGGAGTGTGTGTGCTATAAACTCAGAGTTAGAACTTGGTTTTGAGGAATATGTCACCAGCTGGTCTGATTTAAGGGTTTTTTTCGTTTCTTCCTCCTTGTTGTAGGTATGGTTGTGCCTTCTCAGCAGTGTAACAGCTGATGACAGGGCATACGGGTGCCGATGCTTGCTCATGGGCTGAGCCTGGAGCTCTCATCTGTGAAAGCTGCTTTATATAGTAGACACCTGGCTTGGTTTTTTAAACTAAACTCCACTGCTCCCAGAAAGAAAGGTTTATTTGAGTCTTTACCCTGCATACTGTGCCTCTTTTTGTTTGGGAGCTTAGATACAACACCAGGGAGAAGGCAGGCTTTACCTAGTACAGCTGATACCTAGCACAGCCTGGTACCTAGTCTGGGAGGCCTGGGAAGAGGGAATGCTCTCAGATGTGAGCTAGGAAGTCGCAAAGAGGAAAGAAATGAGCTAGAGAGTCTCAGTGGACTTGACATTAGTGCTTCTTAAGAAGGTAAGAACAGTTTCAGCAGTGCCTCAAACTGGGGCTTTATCAGTGCCCACCTCCTGCTCCAGCCCATTAGATGTATGCAGGGACACAGGCTGTGCACAGCCGCTCCAGCTCTTGAATGTGACCCATATGTTAACACTGGTGAACCCCAACTAAACCCATAGCTCAAGTGGAACAAAATTTGCTGACTGTTTTTTACATTAAACGCACATCATCCTGGTTCATGAGTGTGTGTGCTTGTTAGCTTCAGTGTCCAAACTAATGCCAGAAAAGCTGTCAGGTTTCTGGTTTGGCTTCAGCAAAGTTGTTATCCATTCCAGTGTGCCTCATGCAGGGCTGTAGGAGGGGGGCGCTGCTTTTGTCATCTTTGCCAGCAGTCAGACATGGAGCCTCCCTCTGCCAAGTCTGTGAGTTGTGCTTGGTTGTCAGAGGGAGGATGTAAGTAAAGCTGCCTGGAAGATGTGCTGTGCTTTTTGAAAGAAGAATAGGCATTGATGTTCTGGTCAGAGAAAACATAGGCTGGCAACTTGGGGAATTATTGCTGCCTCTTTTTTGTTGATTCCTGCTACTGCTGCTCTTTCACGGTCATACTTGCTCCCTGGCAGGTTGAGAGATGCTTGTATTTGGCATACTCTGTCCTGAAAAGGTGAGTTTGGCTAAAGAGCGTACCTGCAAGAATTTCTCTGATGAGGCCTTGGTTGCCTTGGCTGGTGTAAGATCCCAAAGCCAGATAAGCTACTAGACAGAGGTTATGCAGAGACCTCCAGCATCCTGGTGCCACAGCAGTTACTAGGACTGGGGAGACTGTTTTAAAATTGTGTATAGAATTTCAGTGAGTCTGTCCCTGGGACTTTCTATACAATGGAGAATTCCCTCATTTCTTTAAACTTAGTGTGTTAAAGAGTTGGTTGCTGAAATGTTTCCTATTTCTGCTTTTCTCTGTCAGCTTAGAGACGAGCTTAATGATTATCCTTTGAAAAGGAAAGAACTCAAGATACTCTTTTCTATCTGAGGCTACAAAGAGACTTTTAACACCTCATCTCCAGGGACCATCAATTATGTTGTCTTCTCTGACAGTTATCAGACAGACAAGGTATTTCCTAGCACTTTGGGTACACAGGACATTCTTGGGTAGACCATGGGAAAGGAACCTGAGGAAACTCTGAGGATCCCCAGGGAGGTGAGTGGGAGAAGCAAGTTACTGCAGCCTGCAGTCTTACACAGAGCTGGTGAGGAAGAGTTAACTCTGAGCTGAGCTGAGTAGCAGAGGGTGATTGGCTGCACACTGGAAATGCTCTCTTCATGCCAGGTGTAACAAGGATCATCTGGTAAAAATGTGCATCTGCCTGAGACACAAATCTGCCTTAGACATGCATTAGCACGAATGGAGTTTGCTGTCTGCTGGAGGAGCCAGGTCTCCAGTTGAGCAAAGCCTAACGGAAATTGGAACCAGTCCAGAATGTCTGGATGGCATATGATATTTACTGAAATATGGCATTGCTTGTGTAAGCAACACACCCTTCTCCCTTACTCTGGAAACCATCTGGGCTTCATGTGCAAGCGGTTAAAAACCAGAGCAGGATAGCATCTGATGCTCTATGGCTCTTGTGATGTGTTTCCTACTCTGGGCCCCCCTCCATGGGTGTCTCTGCATGTGCAGTCATGGGAGTCTCAGCCATGCCCTGATGTCATCTTAACAACCTGCTGAGGGTCTTCTTCCCTTTTTCTGCAGTGGTTATAAACAGAGTAGGGTTGTATGAGGAGTTTGTGTAGGGCTTTACTGACAGGGTAAAGGGCAAACTCTCTTGCCCAGGCCTGTGCACATTCTGTGCTGGCCAGACCTTTCTCCATTTCTAGCTGTGTCCACAGCCAGTAACTCAGCTGACTCTACTGATTTTTATACCAACTGAAGTCAAAGCTCCTGGGAATGAGAAAGGGATATTTGGCATGTCTGTGCACTTGCATAGCAAGTGTTTTTTCCGAAGGGAGCTGAGCACCCTTAGGAGTGGCTTGGGACTGAGCAAGGTTAGCCATCCTTCACATAGCCAGCCTAAGAAAGGATTTGTCCAGTTGCTTTGTTATAAGGACAAGAGGGACCAGGGGAGTACAGAAAATTCTCCCCTGCCTGCCTGTAATGATGCAAGTTTGGCTGTGCTTTTCATTAGCTTCTGGGATGGGGTTTAGTTAGAGGTAGCATCTCTGGGGTGGGGTTAAGGTTTCCTCTGCTGTTTTCATGGCTTTCCTTTCTGTCTGTGTATGCACACTCTGTGGGTTTTGTTTCTTAAAGGGAGAGTCATATGACAGCCCCAGCATCTCTGATCTTTCTGGCAAACTGATCCCTCTTCCTTCCTGAGCTTGATAAACAGTCCAAGAAACAGTGCCTGTGTGAGTGCATGTATGCGTTTGAGACCTGCAGCTTGCTTCTCCAGTGCTTGGTGTGGCTTTTCTATCCTTCCGGCATGGTTTCTGGTGCTTCTCTGCTTTGCTTTCCCATCTCTCCTCCTGCTGTGGTTTATCTACTGCTGCTTGACATGAAGATACAAGGTGATACAGCCATTTCTGAGAACTTTGACTTGTGCTCTCCAGCCTCACACCCCGATGGCACACAATTTGAGGTGGTTGGGGTTTCAGGAACCCTTGACAAGACATTGCAGTGCTTTATGAAATCATCCTGTTCTTTGAGTGGTGGCAGTTTCTCTCAGCAGCATGGATGCTGTGGCTTGCAGGCTATCCAGATGCCCAGTGCAGGCAGATCCTGTTAGAAGAGGAAAGCTGCCTCTGTGTCTCTGTGCAAAGCACTGTAGCACAGCAGAGCTCTGGTTCAGAGAATTTTTCCCTGATTCCAGCTGTCTTTGGCCTAATGTGCTAAAATACAGAGAGGCATTAAAACGACCTCTCTTGCTTCCAGCCCCAGCATCTTGTGCTTTTGTGGCTGGATCTGGCTCCATCTTTGTCACTGCTCTTGGAAAGTGAAAACACCCATCAAGTGGAGACACCCATCAAGGCCTGGGGGGTCTGGAGGTTGAGCTTTGCACCTCTGCTCTGAGGGGGTCTCATGGGCTGGGACTTCCTAAAGCCCTTAGGAGCTGTGCAGTCTTTTGAGCTGAGAGGGCTGCTTTTTCCTCATTTCCTGAAATAATGCATATGTTTGAGTCTCATTCTCCTTTCATTGCCAGATCTGAGTTCACAGAACCAGCTGAACTAGCCTTGTATTGTGTCTTCAGCTCTTCCAGCTGAGTCTGTTCCTTTTCTTGAGTGAACTGATAACTTGAGAAGTGACTTGTGTTTGTCCCCATCCTCCAGTATAGGAGGAAGCTTCCCACTTCTATGTTCTCTTCCTTGGTCTCTCAGAGTCCTGGGTTGATCTGTCAGCTTGGCATTCCGTAGCAGCATTTAAACAAGTCACTTCAGTACTAAGGTACCGTCTCTCCCCCCTCCCTTCCTTTTTGCTACTTTGGCAGATTGCCTTGCATGATGGATTGCATTTTGATTCATCTCTGATATTTAATCTCCTCTGTGGAGAAAGATGGAAAGGAGAGATGGTGTTGCTGCCCTGAGGTAGGAATCAAGAGCTGTAGAGTGTTATTTCATTCAGTCCCAAAAAGCCCTCTAATAACACAGAGGACGTGTTGTGCTGTAGTGAAAGGCAGCTTTGAGAGATCATGTCATCTGCCCTCCCCTGGCCTTGCGCTGCCTCTGGCTTGTAGGCCTGTAATCAAAATACCATCTTGGATACTGCAGCTCAACTGATGGTAGCTGCTTCAACCGATTCCATCTCTGTGTTCTAGAGGAAGACCTGTCTGCCTTCCCGATCCTAGTCAGGTGGCATCCAGGATACTTGATGTCCTGATGAGTTGTTCTTTTTTTGCAGGGAGGTGACCTTATGAAGGAAGCTGTCAGCTTTGTAGCAAGAGGAGGTGGGTGGGTTGAGGATGTTGGAACAAGAGAGCAATGGGAGGGAGCAGATGAAATGATGGGCTCCATTTCTCAGCCAAAAGGGTTGTCACAGTCAAAGGGTTGGAACATGGGTGAGCAGCTGTGAGGCAGAGGCTGGAAAGAGCTGTTTTTGTTTGTGCTGAATAATGTTTGATCCATTGGCTGCCTGTCTCTATCTGTGTGCTGTCCTATGGGATGTCCAGCAGCTGTGCCCTCTTGTCCTTCCTCTTCCTCCAGCCCTGGGACCTTACACTGGGTTGATATCTCTTAAGGCTGAGCTGCCTCTGGAGCCCCAATCGTAAGGGACTGAGGACCCTGCTTGATGATGTGCTTTGAGATTTAAAACAGTGAGTTTAGCCTCTTACCTCTAGAGAAGTGTTTCTGGTTCTGGTTTGCCACCACAAGAGAGAGAGGTGAGGGTGCCAAGACTTCTTGGGACAGTATTGAGTGAAAGAGTAGGGGTCAGAGACTTGATACAGATTGAGTTCTCCCAGATGAGACTTTCTGTGCCCCTTCATGTTGTCTGTGTCCTTTAGCAGAAAGGGAAAAGGATGAGAGTATCTGGATGCGTCATTTTCTTCTGGGCCGTGTCTCTCCAAGGTTATGCATTTGCAATTGCATCCATATGGCTGGTGCCTCTGCCTAGCTGAGCTCTTGGAATCCCACCAGGAGACAGACCTCATATGACTGCAGAGATTTTATATGGCCATCTGAAATGCCACTCTTTACCAAGACAGGGCCTACAGGGGCAGATCTCTGAATGAAGCCAAGTCAGATTTAATTTCTTCTGACTACTGCTGCTCCAGTCCAGCTTGCATATCAAAGGCTTTCTGAGAGCAGGGTCCTGTGGTCTTGTTTTGCTCTAAGTGTGGTAGTTAGGGCATGGCGACCGGAAGATTTCATGCTGTACGGATAGATAAGACCACTCTCCCTGACATCAAATAACAGGTAGCTTGTGATGTAAGCAGACGGAGGTGACGTTGTAAACTCAGGACTATAAAATGCTGTGTTTTTCACAAATAAACGCCATTTGCCTTCCACCACATTGGTGTCTGAGTGCTAATGGACCGAACGACCTAAGATGTGGTCGTCGAGTCGTTACTGAACCAGGTCGTCACGCCTCAGCGAAGGCGACACTAAGCACTTGTTCCTGTTTGCTGGGAGCGTCTGATATCTTCAGGGAATGGCGCAAGGGAGTAGTGAGTGTCCTTGCCTTGGCTGTGGCTGTGTTTCCTCCTGAAGCTCAGTCCAGTCTTCACTGCCCCAGTGTTTTGAAGGAAGCAAACTGCAGCTTTATTTATGTGACATGGGTGGGGCTGCAATAAAAGGAAATGAAGAAGCCCTCACTAACAGCAATGGCTTTTGTTTTTTACCAACAATACTGCAAGCCTGCCTTCATTAGAAAACAAATGCTGAATGGCCAACTGCTATTCCATCTTGGGCTCTGGCTCTGTTCTTGTCTGGAGAGCGGAGCAGAATCAGGCCCTTTCCTTGCTGCAGGTCCAGGCAGTGGGAGTGATATGATGCTCTTCCCAGGAATGAGGCATGTGTGTTAACTGCAGGTCGGGCACTCCGTGCATTCTCAGAGTAAGACCTCCTCCTCTTTCCAGATGGTGAAACATCTCTGAAGAGTTCTCACTTTGGATAGGCTTTTTATTTTAGCTGTTCGGCTTTTGTCCAAGGAAGTCTGTGTGGCTTTATGGGAAAGGACTTTTAGTTGAGTAGTAATGGTGTTGTGCACATCTGAACATGTGTATCCACAGGATCCTTCAGCTTGGAGGGAAATTGCACTGGTGACTGCAAATGTTTGTGCATATGCATTGATTGCACTTACCTGTAAAGTTATAAGCCTTACTCAATTAAAGCTTCTGATATTATGTTGTCTGTCTGTTATTCTCTGTCCATGCTCTGCAAGGCTCTGTTAAGCCTGTTGCCACCTCCCTCCTTCCTTGCTGCATACTTGTCTTTATCATCTTGTGCCTTGCACCCAGGTAGAAAGTGGCTGCATCACTGGGCCTTGCTGCCCAGCTGTGCTAGTGGGAAATAAGTGATTTCCTTGGGTTCTGGTGGCTGATAGTGATGGCTGAGGACCCACACCTTCCCTTTGGGGTCCATAAAGGAGGATGATTTTTCAGTGGCTCCTGGAAAGGATATGTATGCTCTCTATGTGCAGGAAGACAGACTAGATCTGGCTCCTAGGAGAATTCTAAGTGGATGTGAGGAAGATGAGGAGAGATGAGGTGATATCAATCTAGGTTTGAAATTAAAGGTGTTTACTATTTACTGTGCATGCTGAGACTCTGACCTGTAGGGTCAGAGTGAGATCAAGTTGCTTGGTGGAGAAAGTCCTGTTGGTTTTTGAAGAGGCTTGATTGTGAATTGATGCTGTCTGTGCTAACAGTACTTTGACCTGGTGTCCTGGGAAGTCCTCCTTGCTGTGTGTCTCTGCTTGCACTCTGTGATTCTCAGGTTTGTATGATGTCTTGAAAGCCTTTTGGCTCTGCAGGTAGAGGAAATGCTATATCAATACAAAAATACTTCCTCAAGTGCCATGGACTGAAGGGTGAAAAGATGTACTCCTGTCTGGTGAACATGGCTTTGGAGGTGCCTGTGTCTTTTAAAGGGATGTGTTGCTGATGGGGCCTTTGTTCATCAGCTGCAGAGTAATGATCTTGGGAGATAGCATTAGAATTAGTATCAGTGCCTGTGTCCTGCAGATGAATGTGGCTAATGCTGAAGCATGACTTACAAAGTTAGTAGCTCTGACAGCTGCATTCCTAGGTGAAAGAAGACAGGGTTTGCATCCTTCAGAGGTAAAGAGGGGAGGGGAGAATAGCCAGGAAATGCCAGAGTGGAGGACAGACTTTCTTTTGGTCAGGGGACAGAGGAAACCAGGCTTTTTGGTACATGTACAAGGGGTAGTGAGGAGACCATTGGTATATCTTTCTCTTTTTCTTCCTTACTGGAATGGGTTCTGTTGCAGCTGAACATAATACCTAGAGCCACAAAGCCTGCTGTAGGCTCCCATCTGGAGAGGAGAGACATTGTGTGGCTTCAGGTCATATTCCAACCCTACCCTAAAACCTCCCTTGTGACCTTCAGGAAACTTGCTGTTCCTTGTGTGTGCCTCAGGTTTTGACCTGTCTCTCCTTGGCTGGATCAGTTCTCTCCCTGGCCACATCTTCTCTTGGTTAGTGTCAGTGCTATGGCCCTCAGCCTGGGCTTAACTGTGCTTATGAGGTGATAAGAACTCAAGCCTTTATGGAAGCTAAAGTTTCCAGAAGGTCTGAGCTTCATCTCGTCTGCTCCAGGGAGGGACATCTGGGAGAGAAAGATGTAAGGAAAAGTTTTGGCAAGATGGAGCAACATGATTTTTATTTTTCTTCAGAGCTTTGGTGGCCAAGCAAGGCCTGAGTGCTGCTGTTACTTCTCTGTCAGCTTCTTCAGCTGGAAACTCCAGCCCTCTTCTCTCCTCTACCTTGGATAAATGACTGCTGTCTCAAGAGCTGCAGGAATGCCTGCATGGAGAGCGTTCCCTTCCTTTCAGACTCGCTGGGCACACAGGGCTGGTTTACAGCTTGCTGGTATGTGCTGGTTGTTCAGAGAGCTGGCCAGGCACTTCCTCCACAGCACGAGCAGAGGGAAGCCAGGCTCTGGGGCACAGAAGTAGTAAAAGAGAAGGGATTTGCATGGGAGATGAATGCAGCTGACATGCCTTTGCTGGCTGGCTTTGCAGAGGTGTTGAGTGGGTCCCAGTCTGCAGGAAGACAGTCTGCTCAGCCTCCTAACTATGCTGCTTTTGTTTGGGCCTCTTCAAACACTCCTCAGCACCTGTGCCTCATAACAGCTGTTGGACTCAAGTAACTTGAGGAAGAAAATGTAACATGCCACAAGTTTGAGGCCACAATGCAAATTAGTGGTGTGGTTTGTGATACCCCCAGAATATAATTTTGCCATCTATGCTTGGGCACTGCTGGTACCACTGATTTTCTGGTGACATACTTCAAAAGAGAAAAAAACATTCTTATATCCCATTCAGCATCAGCCTTTTCTCCTTGGATACAACCACTTATAGTGGGAGGGCTTTCAGAAGGAATGGGGAGCTGGCAGTGGTGGGAATGCCTACAAGAGAAAAAGCAGGGTGTGGAAACATGTTGGTAACAGGGGCAGTAATGTGGATGGCAGCAAGTTACCCAGGAGAGCACCTGTGTGCTCAGACCTCTCACTGGAACTTCAGCAGCCTTTGGTAGAATTGGAGAGACAAAGTGCAGAGTGATCGTAATCTACAACCCTTGTTGAAGTGGCAGAAAGAGGACTTGTCCAGCATCAAACTGTTTTCAAATGGCATAGCTCTTAGGTAAGTGTTTCTGGAAAAGATGAAGGGTTTTCCTCTTGCCCTGGCATTATCAAAGCAGGATCTCCTTGCCTTGATAATGTAAATGAGTTGTGCTGAATGGCACTGCAGTTAGTGTCACAGGCTGCTTGGCTTTCTGCAGTGAAGAGCCCCCTCAGCCTTCAGAGTGGTAGAGAGGTGCCTTGGGGACATGGTGGGGAAGGCTTTGCAGTAAGACCTGAGCGTTTCCTCAGCAGCCCCCTACCCACTGTGGTTTGGAGATGTATGTGTGTGTTGTGGCAGTGATTGAAGCCATATGGGTGCTCAGACCTGGTTCTCCTTCACTTGCCCTCTGGTGTTGGAGTGTGGGCTTGGGCCAAGTCTTTGTGGGTTGGTGAATTTAGCTCAGGCATGAGGGAGAAACAAGCTCACCCATTTCTGCCTCTTTGCAGGGCTGTGCTCCAACAGACAGTGCGTGTCCAAGCTCTGGAGTGCTGGTGCTGCTCCAAGGCCGCCAGCCTTGCAGAGGAGATGGTTTTGTTTAGTATGCTTATATGAAGAAAAATGTCTGTCAAAATAGGGGTTTGAGAAGGGGAGGGGGGAGCAGGAAGTCTTCCTGTTAGCATTTATCAAAAGGGAAATGAATGTTTCATGTTCATGGGCCCTGCTGAATGTGCAGTGCTCAGGGACAGTGGTGTGGTGAAAGTTTCCTGACTTCTGAAGTGAGGGGTGCAAATGTGATCTGGAATAAGCAAGAAAGGACTAAATACAGAATGCACTGGCCCCTATCCTGCCATGGCAGCGATGCCCTCACTGCGCTTTTGGAGGCAGCAAGTTCTGCCTATTGTTCCGGTCACATTCCTGTGTCCCACGATGGGGCCTCTGTCATGGAATAAAATGAAGAGAAACAGATGGGAAAACAATAACCCAAGGAACAGGCCCTGATCTTTTCTGGAAGCTTCCAAAACCCCATAAACCCCCAAATGCATTTGTGCTGGATTAGGGAACTGAAGCAAACCAACGGCCAAGTACATGCCTTGCTGTATCCCATGTGCTTTTGTACAGACACAGTTCGCTGGTCTCTGGAGGGGACTTTACCTTGCAACATGTTATTGTAATAGCAACTCTTCTTCCTTAATGTTCTAATTCTGGCAACTTTGCCAGCTGTCCTTTCTCTGCGCTCCCTACCCTTTTTGTCTTGCAGGCCTGAATGAAGTGACTGCACAAGGAGCGAGCCCAGCTCTCGATCCTTTTCATGTACAACTGAGCTGGCTGCAAGCAAAACAGGGACTTCTGCAAGGCACTTGTGCAGTGCCTCTGAGTTGCTGGTAAGTGCCCTATAGAAAGGAATAACCATTAGTGACTGTGAGCTTCTTGGAAGGAGGGAGGGACTGACTGACTTGGGGACTGGACAGGGAATACGACCTGCTAGAGTTAGCGTGTTTGGTGACTGAAGGTGTCAAAGTACTTTGAAATCCTGATCCAGTCACAGTTTGCTTTTTGTTTGTGTTTGAAGTCAGTCCGTAATTGTTACCTATAGTATCTCTTCCTTGGTTGTGTGTGCAAAACTCTAGGTCAGCAGTGGGAGGATGGATGATTGAATGAAGTTTGGTGCTTTCTGGAGAACTCTGCTTTACTTTGCAAAAACCAAACACCTTGTTTGCTCACCTACCTGTCTGTGGATTGGCTTTGCTCATACTCTGCAAACATCTACAACTGTTTCCTTCCCTAACAGCTTATTTGCTGCTGTCTCTTTGGGATGAAGCAGTTTCCCAGGGGATCAGACCAATTTTGCAGCTGGCCCAGGGGAAGAGTGAGGCTGTACTATGGGGAGAAGGGAACAGAATGGGGGTGAAATGAGATAAGAGTCTTAGTTTGAACCAGCTGTCTTGTGAAACATCATCTTTAGGATCTGAAGCAGGAAGAACTGCACATGCTGAAGCTGTGCTGGTGTACCTGTGGTGTTATAGCATGGGAGTTGAGTTGTTCAAATCCAGATAGGGATCTATACACTAGTGATTTTTATCCTTGTTGAAATTCCCCTTTTCTCCTCCTGCGTATATTCCCCAAGCATATATTCTTTCAGTCACCCTCCTCCCTGATAACTCTGCTCTTTCCTACCACTGCTCCGTGTTAAACACCTGTTGTTGCTCTGAATGGAGAGATCTATCCCTATGCAATGAAAGAAATGGTGAAACTATTCATGTGCTGAGGGGACTTGGTCCAGAGCTGCTGAAACCAATGTCCTGTTTAATGGTCTTTGAATTAGGTTTGGTGTTACTCAGGCAGTTGCATTTGCAGGATACCCGTTTTCTGCTGTGTGGCTGGTCACTGTACTAGGGGGTATTTTGTACAGACAGATGAGTACTCTGGGACTGTAGTTACTAGTTACATGTAGATTAATAGTTTATTAACGTTATTGTTCGTTGCATTTGAGTTGGAGATTTATTTTTACTGAATGATGGAGTGTTTGTGCCTTTGGTTCTTTGTGTACATGAAATCACATAAGAACCACCAAGTGCTGGTAAAAACCAGACCTGAAATGGACACAAAATTCTGTGTTCTACGCAGGAAAGCACATTGCTTCCTTTGACCAAGTGTTCTGCTGCCAAAGTCATTTCATATCCTGTGTCCCCCACTGGGCTAGAGCACTCTGATGACCCTGATGTGCTCTTGTGTCACTGCTTCTACAGCTGGGTATAAAAAGCACACCTAACAAAGTTTTTTTCAACGGCAGGGCCAGTCAAGTGCCACTGGCTCCTGCTCCAGTTCCTGTGTTTGCTTGTGCCACCTTGGAGGACTGTCCTCAGAAAGCACACGAGGTCAGAGAACTGCTCCCGCCAGCTCCGTGGTGCTACAGGAAATGAATCTTCCTGTTTTGTTACCCACCTCGGTTCTATTTAGGGCGAGCCCTGCTTCCTGCTGAGAGCTGAACAAGGGACTGATAGAGGTACATTTCATGAGGGGACATGAAAGATGTCCTTCTTTCTTTGGACTTGGAGCCACTGAGAGCCTTTTTATGCCGTCTGAATGGGATGTGGGAGGAAGCAGGGGAGGAGGAAAAAGACTCCAGGCTGATTTCTTCTCTTTTAGAATCTGATTCCCATTTCTGTTGTCTCAGGGGAGAGCGGTTTACACCACCAGCCCATGACCTTTTCTCAAATGCAAAGTAAATATTTTCTCAGCAGACTAACCATTGTGAAAGCAACAGTAAAAGGCAGGGACATGGCAGGTATCTTTAGATATCTTGGGTCTAGTACTGTGAGCTGGGGTGGATAACACCAGTGAAGCCAGCAGGAAGAGACCTCTCTACCTTTTAGAGGCAACTGTGCAGTTGTGCAGAGAAGAGGAGAGCAGAGTGTGGTCACAAAGTGAGGAGCAAGGAAAGAAAAGTCAGGGTCTCCAGTAGGTGTGAGCTCATCCAGCTCAGAGGTTAAGAAAGGAGAGAATCTTCCTGTTTGTCTTGTCTCACTCTGGAGGTACCAGCTAAAGCATTTTTATGTGTGTAGGCAGGAGTCACTTTGCAGTTACTGTGAAAAGGAAAAAAAACCCAAACAAGCACATAGTAGGGCATAAACAGTTGAATCCTCAATTAATGAGCTGAACACATAGAAGAAAAATGTTTGGGCTGGACTGAAGTATTGAATTCCATTTGGGTGGCATGGCATTAAGTAATGCCACACTGCGGTGTTTTGTTTTGGAAACAAACCAGAGTTGTTTAATCCTTTCTTAACATTCAAGCTATTCTGTAATTTGCAATTGGAAAGTGCAGCTTGGGGGAGCTGATTGGATTTCTCAGTGCCTGTTCTGTGCTACACACAACCCTGGTTGGGCTTTTTGTGCTAATGCTGTGAGAAGCCGGTGGCAAGGTCTGCCTTATGGAGGCAAGAGAACTGATTGATTGATTTCACAAACAAAAAGTGAGTGTAAGCGGAACAACCTTCATGTTCAGAGCCCTACATACCCCTTTGTCCTCAGGAATATAGTGGCTGGAGGAAGCTGTTAGGTCTCATTGCTGTTACAGACATGGAATCTTGGCTAAGAGATCCTGGGAGTGATTGTGTGAAAGCAGGAACCCACCTAAATGTGCTTGTGTTGTATTACATATGTGGTCTGACTCGCAGGAAGAAGGAAAATTTGCGCCTCTTGTGTTTTTTAGGTAGTATTAAAACTTGCTAAAGTTCTGCCCGTGGATGCCCCTCCCCCCCACTTATTGAAATCATAGAATCATAGAATGATTTGGGTTAGAAGGGACCTTAAAGATCGAGTGGTATCACAGTGGTATCAAACAACTGTAGTATCAAGTAGTATCCTCTTTCATGCAGTTTTGAAGTAGATTCTTTGAGAATGCTTTTGACTTTGATATGGACAATCTGGTTTCCCTTGAGCTCCATACCATCTCAGACCTAGTTTATTTTACAGCAGGAAGGATTCTTGCTGTAGTCCCTCAAGGACTCATTGTGCTTGTCCCTCTGCAGTCATAGTGCATAGCTGGAGGCATTCACTTTTTGGAAGGAGTAGTCAAAGCAGTGACTTGCCCAAGGGCACAAAGGTGCCTGGGGAGGCAACCGGAGAGCAGAACATACCTTTCCTGCTGCTGGAGCCAAGGGGACCACCTTGAGTCAGCTTCCTCCCTGCTTCCCTCTTGAGCCTAAGCCTGACCTCATGCTTGTATTGATGCCTCTGTGATTTCTACTTACAGCCTGGGAATTAGCAAGTTTGTGTTGCTTTAGTAGTCATTTAGCTCCTGCAACACAGAAAAGATAGAAACAAGCTGAGGCTTGACTTGTTCTGTTTATCTCTCTAAGCACCTCAGGTGCAGGTGGCTGTAATGCTGTAGCAGGTACAGCATCGTTTCAGCTTTGAGAGATGGGGACTTCACCTTAGCATTATCAAATCCTGCTGTAAACCAGCACAGTGCTGCAAGCAGGTTTTCTGCTGGAGAATGCTTTTGTTTACTTTTGGCAAGAGAGTGACCCTTAATGTTACCTTCAATATCATATTGATGCATGTTTAGCTTTCAAAATAGTAGCTACAGTCCAGTCCATTCTGTGTCTTCCATGTAGCAAGCTAATCTCTTGTGCGTATGGCTGGAAAAGCAGCAGTGAACGACTTCACCAGATAGAGAGCAACGGCAAATCCAGCTCATGATGTGTGTTAGCAATATGAATAGTGTACCCCTTTCTCCTGCCCCTTGTCTCTCCTGACAAGAGTAATGGAAAGTTAAAAGAATTATTTAGCGTATAATAGATATTCAAAGAAACACTTCTTCCTGTAAAGCGTATGCCTGGGTATCGACACCATAAGGAAGAGGATTTTGTCTTTAACTCCTGAATGATGGGAACACATAATGTAGTAAATTACACCAATATAAAAGTTAATGTACTTGGCTTTAACATACGTATTTTACTTTGACTGTTGAAAGTGACATCCATCACACTGACATGCACCCAAAAAGAAAAAAAAAATAAAGCCTGACATAGTTGTGTCTAATAACCACAATTACAGAGCTCTTCTAATGCCTTTTTTATAACAATTTTGCAGCTCGTATTATCTCCTATTAATGTAATTTCTCTCCTATCTATAAATTTCTCAGGATTGCCTCTTCCCTTCCACTTTCTATAATCACCATTTATTATCCACATGCTTCCCATAAAACAAGGCTGTAGGTGACAAAGAGAGATTAATGTTGACCTAGATACAGGCCCACCGCCAGCTTTTTTCCTTCCTTCTTTCCCCTCAGCAATAATGTGCTTGTTAGTGTTGAGGAGGCTTTAGTAAAAGGTTCACCTTCTCTCAGCAACTGGAGCTGAAAATAGTCTCATTAGCTGAAACTTTGCTTTATCAGCAAAGGAGCTCTTGGGAAGAGGTACTGGGATGGACTCAAGGTGTAAATAAACACAAGGAAACTCCATCCCGTTGCCCTGTCAGCTCCGGGACCAAGTTGGAACTTCATGGCAGCACACCATCAATGCTTTTTGTTTGTGGCTCTCTGCAGAAGGAGGCTTCTTCATGCACACTGCTTAGAGGAACTGCATACCTGGTGATGATTTTGCTTGCATAGTTTTAGGGGCATATTTTAATGTTCCAGAATTGAGCCTTTTCTGTGGGCAGCTGAATATGCTGCAGGCCTTGTAAGGCTGCAGCATTTCTAAGTGCTCCTGGGGTATTTGAGGGGGAGCAGCCCTTTCTGGAAGGGGACAGGTATAAAACAGTCCCTGGGTCTGTAGGATAATCTGCACTGGGCTGCAGGAAGGTTTGCTGTGGCTCTTTCCAAACTGCTTTTTGCAGTTCTTTGTATTTCCCTGGAGTCAGCTTGGGCTTCTGAGCACAGTCGGCTCATTTCTGCCTGTCCAGGCTTCAAGAAGCACAGCAGAGTGCATTTGTCTTCTCTGCATCACCCCATGAGCCAAGAGCCCTGCCAAGCAGGATGTGTGACATCTGTGGAAACCAGAGGTAGCTGCACAGGTTGAGGATCTCTATGAGTGGCCAGGTTGTGCCCAAGGAGAAGGGAAAACTATTTCCCAAGAGTTGGGAATGGTTAGTTTTCTCCTCTGTTCTCCTCTTGCTAGGAAAACTTGGATCTTATTGGCCAGCACTGATAAGGGGGCAGTAGGTTTCTGTGGCTCCATATTGCTTGCCTTTGCCAGCCTTTTCCTTTTCTCTGCTAGGAGACTCTTCTGTATAGCAAAGGATATCTCATTGTGTCCTGTCCAAAAGGGAATGCAGCTCATAGAGTCATTGTCTCTGCCATCTTCCCTGCCTTTCTTTTTTTGCCATGTTAGCATACTCAGAATTAACCACAAATCCTTCTTGGTTTCTTTTCCTCCTTCCTCCCAGTTTTTGCAGCTGTACTGCGCTGAGCAACTGAGGTATGTTTGAAATAAAGCTCTGCCTGTTTCTACCTACTTTGAGTTGAGTTTAACTCTGCCCTTTGTTGAAAACTGAAGGGAAAGGTCCGGAAAACAGGAACAGTCATGGGAGGGAGTGGGTAGCAGGCTCTTCACATCTCCTTTCCTGGTTGGACTACAGTATGATCCCTGTAAAAAGACTGGGTTTTGGGGAGGACCTTTGGAAGCCATACCTAATGAGGTTGTCCAGGCTGCTGGCATGGACTGCCTATGTAGTGCTGCAGGGGAAAGCATGTGGCCCCTACATTACAGCTCTATTTATCCTACCAGATTTTGGCAGAGTATTTGCGGTTCCTTCAGGGAATTTTCTGTAGTTTACATGTGTTGATTTTGTAGTACCCTCACTTTGGTTTTATAGTAAAATAGCAATGAAAAAAAAGTCAATAAAAACTAAGTCTGAGCCTGCTTTGGTAATGGGCAGTGTTTTGGTTAGTGAGGGAAAAGCTTATACTGAATGCCACGTTATTAATGAGACATTGGTTTGAGTGTCTCATTGCTGCCCTGAAATGTTGTTTATATGACCAGTGTGTAAAGCCTTTGTATGGTAAATATGTCCAGCAACATAAGAGATGCATTAGCATTTCTGAAGACCCCCTCAGTGGCCACCAGTTTGAACATCCTCAAGAACTAACAAGTTTTGATTCAGTTTAGCTGAGGCATTCTCAGAAAAGGCTTGTTTCCTCCACTGTTTTTCCTGTCTCTGCCAATAGCAGTGGTGGAAGAGCATGAAGCAGCTGGAGAGATTACTGGTGATTATCCATGATCCATGAGGCTGATGCTAGGGTTGCACCATTGCTGGGGAATTGTACATGACTTTGGTTGTGCAGGGGCAGAGCCAAGGACTCATGATGGCCATCTCAGGGCTGTGAAGGCTGCAGATGCTCCTGTCAAACTGTGGCTCTTCAGAGCAGGAAACTTTCTTTTCCTCCTCCACAAGAGGCCAGGAGACCAGCAGAGGAAGAGAAGTCAGTGTTCACAGACAAGGATCAGCAGGAATAGATGGGCTGGGAGGTGGCTGAGCTGTCCGTGTTCTTTTTGGTGCTGTCAGCCCTGCTCCTTTTTACCAGAGCTGCATCAGCTCACTGGTCCTCAGGCTGCAGCTAGAGAGGGGTATGCTGGAAAGAGCCCCCTGTCTGGCTCAACCCACTATGACTGTGAGGGCCCTTGCTACCAGCTGCTGTTTGGGCAAGGGAGGATCTCTCCATGCAACAGGACACTAAACAAAAGAAGGAAGCGGCTGCCTGGACTTCCCAAGCAGTTTCTTGGGCTGTACGACAGCAGCAGAGAATATGTCATTGCCATACTTGCTTGTTCGATATGGCCTGTCCTCGATTTGCCATGTGGACTCAGAATTCCAGGCAGGAAGAGTAGTTGCTGTGCAGCCAGATGGTTTTGGATTTTTTGTGAAGCACCTGAGAAGCAATCACTTATGGTGACAAATGAGCTGTTAGTTGTCCCCTCCTGAGCCCGATGAAGTAGTTCAATAGACTTTTGCTCGGGTCTTTGGTACCTAGATGATGTGTGCTAACATATTACCTGATACCTGTCTGAGTTCTTGAGGTGTCTGTTGAAGCTTGTGTGGTGGGCATGTGGGTGTATTAGTGGAGGATTGACCAGAGTTTGGGTGTATTTTTAGGATCTCCTGCACCTAGGAGGAACAGCTTTGCTGACAACTCCAAGATACCCCTCCTCTTCTACAGAGGAAAGACTTCTGAGTCTGCTGACGGTGGCCCAGTCTCATGGGATGGTGGCAGGGATGTGACAACAGAGAAGTCCATGTACTTGTCTGCTGGGAGCACCCACAGCTCTGCAGAAGCGCTCTCAGTAACTACCAGTAAGTATGTCTTAAGATGATGATTTCTTGAATCAGACATTGTACAGCTCATGCCTTACGGAGCCTTAATGAATGAGAACAGCATCTGGAGAGTCTGTAAACCTGGCTGTACTGAGCAGATGGCACTGAAGGTAAAACGCAGATTTAAAGACTATTATTTTAATCCATGGCTTGATTTGAAACTGTTGAAACTTGTATGATGAGCATATAGGTGTATTAAGGGAGGTTCGACTAGAGTTTTGATACTGTTGGAGAATCCCTTGCCTGTGTAAGGAACAGCTCTGCTACCAACTTCATAATGACCCCTTTTCCTGCCACGGAGAAAAGACTTTTTTCAGGAGCACTAAATTAGGAGCTCCTACCAAGCTGGAGATTTCATGGCAGTTGCTGTATTGGGAAAAAAGACTAAATAATGCCCTTGGAGCTTCAGAAACAAAAGAGTCAGTGATGCCACAGCTTCCTATGTGTTTGTTCTGAAATCTGTGCCCAGTGCTGGAGCACATGGAATTATCTGTTCAGTTCTTCACTCATGGGCAGTGAGGTTTAGCTCCTTCCCTTTGTGCAAGTCTCCTCTTGTTTCCTGTACCCATTTGTGACCTTCTTGGGAGGGCTGAAGCTGCAGGGTTTTCCCTTGAGGGATGATTGCTCATCCTTGAATAAGATGTTTACTCTTGCCTGTAATTGCATGGGCTTTAGCAGTGCCAAACCCTAACTGTGCTTCCTTCCCATCTTACTGCTTTCATGTAGAGACATGGGTGTGTGAATTGCTTGGGGAAGTTCAAGTTGTGGCATGATAAGGACCCATCCCCAGGCACTTTCCCAATCTTGTTTGTCAGGATCAGGTTCTACTCTTATTGTCCATTCATTGCAATCCCTGGTGTACATTAGGGTCTCCAGGATCTTCCTCCACTGCTCTGCCCACCTCTGGCCCACAGCACATTTGGGAACCTGATACTGGATTTAGAATCAGGGCAGGCATCCTTTATTCAACTTTGGGAAAAAGGGGAAGTTTGCAGCAATGGAAGAAAGGACATGGGTCCATTCCACCATTTACTTTGCTTATTGGAAAACAAAACCATTTACCAGCCTGCTTTTAGAAAGCAGCAGTCCCTGAGCTTGGTTTTCATTAAAAAAAGTACTCATTGTTTTTCCTCCAAGGATTTAGTGACATTTTTCAAAATCTTCTGTGCACAGTAATTGTTGTTTTTTTTTTTTTT